>JADRCD010197597.1:9348-27107 GCA_019843815.1 Montemys delectorum | reverse complement strand
TTTTTTTTTTTTTCCTTATCAAAAGGGTAACACATGTTTGTGATAGAAAAGTAAAGGTCACCAAGCAGCAGGCCCCAGGAGACGGGACCCCTGTGAGTCACCCTTGCAAACAGAACCATGTTAGGTACTGGCTGTCCCTTCTCAGGTAATTTTCATCCTCCTGTCACTTGGCACTTTCACAGCTGTCCCTCCTCACAGCTGTGCCTCCCTCCATCCTGATGCCTGCAGCTCTTCCCGGCATGACTCAGACCCATGTCTAGCTTTCCCTGACATCACAAACAAGTGGGGAGTAGGGTGGTGCTACAGGGCTGACAGCAGGTGAAGTTCCGGCCTGTGGAGTCCTTATATGTAGGGGGTCCGAAGGGAACAGCCTGGATGGGACACTGCCTCACAGGGATGTCATAGCCGCTGAGCCTGTCCATCTTCCATCTTGTCCCTCTCTCTGGGTACATCCTTATCACACAGTCTAAAGAAAGTCAGAGGTCTGTGAATGCAAGCTAATGGACCGGCAGGTTCATATAGGTGCTATGAGTGCCTATGAAAAGGCCTGAGGGACCCAAGTGCCCATGATACAGGTCCTCACTACCCACCTGCTCCCAATCAGCGCATCCACACATACATGCACACACATATCACTCATACACATCCATGGGCACACACACGCACACATGTTCACATGCGTGCAGATTGGCACATATGCTCACACACACTCACCAGCAGACCTGTGCCCTGGGCACAGCAGTACTCCTGGCACCTCCTCGGCTGTGGAGGCACACAGGGGAGGAGGCCGGCGTCCCCACACACTTGGAGTCAGCCATCGGCCTTGAGGCTCTCTCTCTGAGGTAGTGAGGTGCAGTGTCAGGCCTGTTGGAGCCCTATGGTCCCTGAGTGACTTGATGCACGGGCAGCAAGGCAGGGAGGGACAGCTGCCCACGCTGAGGGAGGCCACTGGGGTATGTGGTGCGGGGGTGGACAGAGCTGAACTCAGAAGAAGAGGCAGTGGCTATGGCAAAGGAGGAGAGTGCAAGAAAGGACAGTGGAGTCATGTCAGTGCAGAAACCACAGGGCAGGGCTGGCTAGCAGAGCTGCAAAGAACCTGGTAACGAGTGTTCTTCAACTGCCATGGCCTGTTGCTGGACAGCTTCTGTGCCCCCTAGAGTCAGTCTCTGCTTTCCAGCTGAGGGCAGTCCCCTGGCTGCCTCAGGTCTAACCAAGTCCTCACAGGGCACAGCTCTGGCTATGTTACCTGGGTGAGACTAGACCAGCTCATATGTGGCTATCATCCTTACCTAGGAACAGTCTTGAGCTATGGCCCTGTGATGAGGGACCTTCCGGTCCCTTCCTACATGGTAGCTCATGTAGCCTCGAGGTCCATGGTAGCCTGTGGTCGGGGCTCTGTCACACCTGCCTCAAGGAATCCTGGGAGCTGGCAGAGGCTTCTGATCTGGCCCTCAGCAGGCAGCCATGGGAGTGTAGTGAGGCCTGCCTTCAGGTCCAGTCCTCTTGATGACTGGATCCCCAAGGTGCTTTCCAGTCCTGAAAGTGACTTCCCCTCTGCCACCTTCACCTACCATCAGGTGCCCAGGGGCTCAGCAGCTAGCTAGGCACACAGCTGTGGCAGCGACTCAGGGCAAGCTGGTGCAGATAGCTGTCCTAGCACCACAGTTAGGCTGACTGAGCTCAGGGGTCAGAGTAGCCATCATGAGGGTACCATTCCTACAACCCCGAAACGTCCTGTGTCAGGGCCACATCTGTCCTCAGCAGGCCAGTACCTTAGCACATAGCACTGAGTAGCACAGAAGAGATGTTCCATGGATATTCGAGCAAGTGAGTGAGCCATGCACCTGATTCCAAGACTGCAAAGGAAGCTGGGCAGTGGTGGCGCACGCCTTTAATCTCAGCACTTGGGAGGCAAAGGCTGGCAAATTTCTGAGTTCGAGGCCAGCCTGGTCTACAAAGTGAGTGCCAGGACAGCCAGGGCTACACAGAGAAACCCTATCTTGAAAAAGACAAAAAAAGCCAGGCGGTGGTGGCACACGTCTTTAATCCCAGCACCTGGGAGGCAGAAGCAGGCAGATTTCTGAGTTCAAGGCCAGCCTAGTCTACAGAGTGAGTTCCAGGACAGCCAGGACTACTCAGAGAAACCCTGTCTTGAAAAACTAAAGGGGAAAAAAAAAAAAAAAAGACTGCAAAGGAGGCTGGGAGGGGCTTGGGGGTGGGGTCATCACATCACAGTGCCTCTGGCCCATGAGATGCTAGATGGACCCAAGATGTTGGGTGGCTGGTAAAACCAGCTGCCCTCACAAGCTCTCTTCCTGGCCCTGGGCCTTGAGGGACTCCAGGCCACTGTCCCCTCCTGCCCACAGTTCTTCCTACAGGCATGGAGCTGAGGCTAGCGTCATCTCACCCAGCCTCTGTCTATGACCCTCTTCCCCACCCTTATTCCATCCCCCACCCCAAGCCTTGGGCTCTAGCACCTATGCCTCCTACCTTGTTCACACACTAGCCCTCCCTCATTTCCTTTCTTGTGGCCTGTTGGAAATGTAGGTAGGGGTAAGCAATAGATATATATTATGAATGATTTTGTTTTTAATTTGTGCATGGGTATGTGTGTACGCTCTTTGTGTGTGCAGGTACACGTGTGCCAGGAAGGCTAGAGGTCTGCTTTGCAGTGGGTTCTCTCCTTCCACCTTTCTGTGAGAGATTGAACTCAAAACCCCAGGCCCGCGCAGCAAGTGCATGGAGGCGCCTCACTGGCCCTGAGCTGTGAACTTTTCAGTGTACACAGGGATCTAGGAGTTAATTGATGTTTTTGAGATCGGCGCCTTCCCCTCTTCCTCCACGTTTCTCTTTATTAATTTTTAATAATATAAGAACACAAGTTAAATAATTCAGCAAGAAATGAAAACCAGTAACCTCTTCTATCTGTCCTTACACTATAGCCCTTGACCAAACACCCACTGAATTTAGGCATTTAAATTTGCTTTGCAACAAAAATAAACAGGCTCTTGCCTGTGGATCTGCCACTTTTTGCAATTGTGTTGGTTGGTTTGTTTGTTTTGAGATAGTCCTACTATGTGGCCCTGCTTGGCCTGGAACTCTTTGTGTAGACCAGGCTAGCCTTGAAATCACAGAGATTCTGCTGCCTCTGTCTTCAAATGTCAGGGGCAGCTACACAGGGGCCAGATGTGCCAGCCCTGTTAAAAGAATGCTGTGGGCTCCTTCCAGGCCTTTGGATCTGGATTGTACTTAACTTGAGTGGATGAATAAAATCCTCTGAACACTGGATCATGTTTCCATTGCTCTCTATCAATGGACTTTAATATTGTTTCTGGATTTTGCCTAGAAATATTCTTTAGATCTGTTGTAACCTGCAAACCAAAGTTTGTGTCTGGGGTCCCACCTCGTCATTTCCACTGTGGCAGTATGGTCACCCATCTCTGCTGCCTGTGATGCTGTTGATGGTTATAACCATGGCCAGTCTACAGGGAGAAGGAAAACATGTCACTGTTTCTATGCCCACGTCTGAGTAGGTCTTCCTATGTCTATTATTTATTGATTTTAATTCAGATGTCCTGTTTCCCACATTGTTTGTTGAAGCCAGGCACTGTGGCAAATGCTTTCATTATGCCACAGATGCCTCTGGTCCAGGAGCTGCTAGGCAGGGGTTCTCAACCTGTGGGTCACCTAAGACCATTGGAAAGCACAGATACTTACATTATGATTTATAACAGCAAAATCACAGTTATGAAGTGGCAACAAAAATAATGTTATGGTTGGGGGTCACTACAGCATAAGGAACTGTGTTAAAGGGTCACAGGAACAGGGAGGTTGAGAACCAACGTATCAGAGGGCCCTCATACTTGGAGGTAGAGGTAGGAGGCTTCTGAATTCAAGGCTGCTCTCAGTTTTGTATGAAGTTCTAGCGAGTTCCAGGCTAGCCTGAGCTACAGAGTAAGTCCCTGTCTCAGAACAGAAACCAAAGGAGACCATATTAACTGAGAGTGCCCTGAAGCCATGTCCAATCCAAATTCAAAGCAACAATCTCTGTCGTCTGATCCCAGTTGGTAGTTCAGCTTTGTTCCATTACATTTTGTCTTGCTGGTGGGTAGGATACACCCAGGCCCTTGAGTGAGCGAGGCACACACTCTACCGCTCACTGTGTGCCAGCCATTATTAGACGTTTTTGTTTTAGATTTATTCTGTGTCTGGGTGTTTTGCCTGTATGTATATCTGCGCACCATGAGTGTGCCTGGTGCCCACAGAGATAAGAGCAGGTGTTAGATCCCAAGTAACTGGAGTTACAGACAGTTGTGAGCCATCATGTGGGTGCTAGGAACTGAATCCAAGTCCTCTGCAAGAGCAGCCAGCACTTTTAACCATCTCTCTGACCCCCTTATTAGCTTTTAGTTAACACAGAAAAGCAAGAAATAAAAAGCCATTTCTTAATATGAGAAAAGAACAAAAGGAATTAATCCTCTTTGCAGTTGGTGTGTACCCCAAGAACTCAAGCAACTCTAACCTAAAGGCACTGGGATTAATAGAGAAATTGAGAAACTGACAAGACTTAAGACAAAGTGATTTAGCTGAGCAGTGTTGGTATACACCGTTAGTCCCAAAACTCGGGTAGAGACAGTTGGATCTCTGAGTTCGAGGCCAGCCTGATCTATAGAGCAAGTCCCTGGACAGCCAGGGTTATACAGAAAAATTCTGTCTTGAAAAACCAAAATGAAAAATCAATTTTAAAAAAACAGTAGCTTTAATCCATGCTGACTAATTGAAGGAGGAAGTGAGAAGACCTATATGTGATGGCAATAAAAAAATATTTCATGCCTGGAAGGAAACTTTAAATGGAAATTACAGGAGCCAGCACTGGAGAGAATTAAAGTCTCATTGTATTAGTACGCTTGAGCTGCCGTGACAAAATGCCCCAGACTGGGTGGGTGGCCTATGCTACAGAAACTGATTTATCCTAGGTCTGGGCTGGTAGAGCAAGACCAAGGTGCTGGCAAGCAGAGTCTGGTGAGGGCTTCCGCTGCAGCGCAGTGGGTGGCCACCCAGGACTGAACTCATGTGTTAATCAAGGCCCCACCGGCGTCAGGCTTCTTGTAATTCTTCCAAATACCTGGCGTTTAGGGCATCGCCGTGGATTAAGGTTGGGGACACAAACTTTCAACCCACAACACTTTATCAAAGGGTAAACAAAGAAGTCCCCGGCAGGAAAGCAGGTAAGAACTCCGATCCTACCTGGAGTGTGGTGGTGCTGCCTTTAATGCCAAGGTTTGGGAAGCCTCTGTGAGTTCAAGGCCAGCCTGGTCTACATAGCAAGTTCCAAACCAGCTAGGGATACATTGTCTCAAAAAGGAAAAAAAAAAATCTTAATACTTCCATTTTTGTAGTTATATATTAAGATCTGTCTGATTCCCTTTGTGTGTGTAGAAACAAAATGAATGAATAGATGAATGAATGTGTGTGTGTGTGTGTGTGTACTATGACATGGGTGGGCCTGGAAAACTTCATACTAAGCGAAGGAAGCCAGAGTCACATATTGTATGATCCCTTTCATAAAAAAATATCAGCTGGGCGGTGGTGGTGCACACCTTTAATCCCAGCACTTGGAAGGCAGAGGCAGGTGGATTTCTGAGTTTGAGTCCAACCTGGTCTACAGAGTGAGTTCCAGGACAGCCAGGGCTACACGGAGAAATCTTGTCTCGAAAAACCAAAAAAAAAAAATCTAGGCTAGGCAAACCCCTAGACATATGCATGTGCTGGGGGTGGAAAGCATGGGGGAAGGGGAGGAACTGCCAGCAAAGACAGTGTATGAAAATATCCTAAAATTGAATAGTGGTGGCCGTTACCCAGTGTTATGACTGTAGTAAAAACCACTGTATTGTATTCCTCCTAAAGAGTGAATTTTATAGGATATGAATTATGTCTCAATTTTAAATCTTGTGAGGAGCTTAGAGTGGCTATTACAGAATACACAAATCAATGAGTGGATGAGAATTGAAGCACAGTAGTCCCAAGAACGTATGGAGTTGAACATAGAGATTTTTCTCAACTTAGTGGGAGAAGGCATGTTGATTTAATAACCAGATCCAGTGTGGTTCTACTTCCCTGTGCATCCAGGAACACATTATAGTCCTAAACACTAAGAGTAAGACAAAGAGCCAGGTGGTGTGGCCTTTGCCTTTAACTCCTAGGGAGGCTGGGGCAAGAGGATCATTTGAACATAGAGTTCAAGGCCAGCCTGAGCAGCACAGTGAAATCCTGTCTCCAAACCAATCAGTCCATCATTGGAAATATTAAAGATGGAGGAGGTGTGGCCCTGCCCTCTGGGTTCCTAAGGAGAGCTGCAGGACAGGTAGGATCACCTCCTTAGTTTCTTTTTTTTAAATTTTTTTTGTTGTATGTATGTGAATACACTGTAGCTGTCTTCAGACACACCAGGAAAGGGTATAAGATCCCATCAGAGATGGTTGTGAGCCACCATGTGGGTGCTGGGAATTGAACTCAGGACCTTTGGAAGAGCAGTCAGTGCTCTTAACCACTGAGCCATCTCTCCAGCCCCCAGTTTCTTCAATCTTGCTCCTCTGGGTCTTAGGTACTGATTTATGGCCAGGATGCCAGTTAGTGACCCCAGGGAGGTTCATCCAGAGTGAGACACTGGCTCTCACCCCAGGAGGAGGCTTCAAGGAACAGCCTAGGGCAGCTTCCGGGTCAGCTAAGGCCAGCCTTGTGTGCCAACTGGTTTCAAGTAGCAAACCAATACTGGAGGCTCATGGCTCATTGACCCCTTATCAGGGCCTACCCCTCTCCCCCATCCACAGGGCATACAAACCCTCTACCTCTCCCTCCTCTTGGAAGCGGCAGACATCAGAAAGGCCAGGGCTTGGCTCAGCTGCAGCTCCCTCAAGTTCTCTGAAGCTCAGAAGCTAATATGTCCCCTCTCTAGAAAGCCTAGGTCACAGCCTGTCCCTCTAGTTTTCTGCCACTTCTTCCCTCCTGCCCTGGTCCTCCTGAGCTGGGCATTTCTTCCTAGATGATACACTAGTTACCTTCAAGATCTGCCCCAGCAAGTACTTCAGGGTTTTGGATTTGTTCCTCTTGGGTAACTGCAAGACAAAAGTTGGGGTTTGATACTACCTCACCACCTACTAGGTTTTAAGCAATGTTTTCAAGATCCTGAACTGAATCGGGAGGACTCTGATGCCCCATGGAAGCAAGCATTGGGGTTCCATTTGGGGTGAGCAGTCTGGCTCAGTTGCTCTGCACACATTTATCAGGGGTGGCCCTTATCGAGTTACCCCCAGCTGACCTAGCCTCCCCCATGGGGCCAGCACCTCCTAGAGAAGCCGAGTCATTGGAGCTGCACTGGCCAGTCCAGGGCACCCTGTGATTCATGGTCATTATCTCATTTGAAGCTCAGGGCAGCTGCAGACGGTGAAATTGACTCTTAGTGATGGATGAGACGGGAAAGCTGCACAAGGTCACGTAGGCTGCTGGCTGCACCAAGGGCTGTGGACCCAGGCTCTTCCTCATGAGCGTAGCGCATGGCGGAGCCCTTGTCTCCATCAACACATGACTGGTTTGGGCCTGTCTGATGGTTCAGAGGATTTTTTCAAGTGAGGGGGTTGTTGCCAGGCTGCTAAAGAAGGGGGAGGGTCTTGTGGCAAAGGAGGGGTGGCTGGAGCTATCCTTGCCTGTCTGTACTCTTGGCTCCCTCTGCCTGCTTGGCAGCTTGCATCAGGCTGAGTCTGCATGGCCTGAGTTGCCGCACCTGTTTCTACCCCATCCACACTCTTAGGACCAGATTGACCATCAGCAGGGTCCACCATTTCTGCTCAGAGCACCCTTTTAGCATCCAACCACCATTAGACATAATGGATGGCTCAGCCAGTGCCTTCCAATTAATTACCATCCAGCCACAGAACTGAGTACTTTGTATCTGACAGGGGAATGAGTTCCCTGTCAATGAGGGCATTCAAGTGGAGGCTGGACATTACAGTAGGGGATCTTCTACATCAGAAACTGGGAGACGCTCACTATGGGTCACTGGTGGGTTTATTATCACGTCTCCATGTTAGCACCAGTCTTGGGATAAGAGGTAACTGGCCTGAGGCTGGAAAAGGCACAAGGCCCATGCAGACTTTGAACCTGTCACCTCTGTCTTGTTAGCACAGAGCGGCAGCAGACTGAGCTAATAAGTGGGTTCCATAGCCACTGATTTTCCATCGAGCGCATATGCTGCTTCCTGACTTCTTAACGCAGCAAGCTATTTATACCCGCCAATCCATTCATTCTTAATGAGCCTCGGTTGTGGATTGTAAAATGTTTTATTTTCAGACAGGATTGCTCACTGCCCAGAGCCAGCTGTTGCTATGCCTCCTCCTTTCCTTCTCTGTGCCTGAGAAATTAGCGTTTTAGAAGCTTAGAGCACGCGGGAGCACACACACACACACACACACACACACACATACACACACACACTTCCTCCTCGGACTCTGAATTGTCCATTTTTTGTCACATCAGCTGGTCCTGGTACCTGAGTCTCCCACAGCATGCAGAGTACCTGAAAGGATGTGTTGGGTGCTGGGGTCCCAGTTGGCTTATAGCAAATGAAAGGAAGCAAGACAGTGCAGGAGGGTTCCATGTTAGGAGGGAGGATGCCACCTGTCCTTGGGGGCTGAGATTCTGCCTATGTTATAGGTCACAATCTGCTAAAGCAGGTGACCCGATCTGGCTGGCTGCTTAAAATTCACTGTCAATTTTTTTTAGCTGCAAAGAACCCTCACTCTGAAAAGAAAATGGAGATCTGGCTTCTCTGTAAAAATCAGAAGGTCTGCCAATACCGCCCTCTCAGACAGCAGCAGCAGCTTCCCGTTTCACTGGTAGAGTGTTCTCTGGTTCGCCACAGTCCCCAGCCTTCCCTGTTGTCTCTCACAGTCTTTTCAGTGTTGCTGTAACGTGACTACTAAGGAGGGAGAGCTGGGTACAACTCAGCTTACCTTGCACACACCAGACCCAAGCTTCCACCCCCACACCACAAAGGAAAAGAAAACTAGAAGTTCTTCTGGTGTCCATGTCTCACACAGAAGAATGACTCTGGAGAGGCACTTGTTGCAAGACAACTTAGCAGACTTCCTTGAGCACCTAGCTCGCTGTAGTGGAGGGCCAGGGCCCTGGTTGTGTCCCATGTGAGTCCCTACACATGGCCCTTGCCCATTAGTGGCCCTGTCTGTGCCTGCTGTGAGCACAGAGGAGACCACAAAGCCACCTCCCTGCCTTCCAGCCTGGGCTCCCTCAGCTAGCCTAAAGACACAGCTCGAGTGAGTACACACACACACACACACACACACACATACACACACACACACACACAGAGTCCCCCCCCTCATACTGCTTCCAAAGCCTAATCAAATTGCCCAGCTCTGCCTCACACTGTGATAAGTGCTCAGAACATGCTGCCCTGCAGTCCCATTACCAACATCACCTTCTGTTCGTCTTGCCATGTCCCATCTCTGCTAATTTTACTCCTTGCTGGGACTTTATGGTCTTGAGATGCTGTGGAAGGTAACTAGGGCTTTTTTTTTTTTTTAATGTAAAGATAGTAGAAGCCACCAACCAAACATACACAAGGCTACACAGACCAAGAAGGACCAGTTAGAGAGAGGATGGAGAGTCCGCGTGAGTCACTTGAGAAGGCAATGTTGGTCCTACTGGTACCTCCACGTCTTTGACCCTGGTCTTCATAGTGCAGGCCAGCGCCTGGGTAAAGAAATAAGTGCAAGAAAGTCAGTTTGGGCCGGGCAGTGGTGGCACACGCCTTTATTCCCAGCACATGGGAGGCAGAGGCAGGCAGATTTCTGAGTTCGAGGCCAGCCTGGTCTACAGAGTGAGTTCCAGGACAGCCAGGGCTATTCAGAGAAACCCTGTCTCAGAAAAGCCAAAAAAAAAAAAGAAAAAGAAAAAGAAAAAGAAAGTCAGTTTGTCTGGGCTGTTTGTCAGAGGCTAGGGAAGAGGCACTGTGTGTGTGTGTGTGTGTGTGTGTGTGTGTGTGTGTGTGTGTGTGTGTATGTGTACACATGCGCACATACATTTTCTGATTCCTAAGCCCACTGTGGCTACCTTTCACCAGGCCCAGCAAAGAACCGTTAGCCTTTGTCCTGTGCATGTAGGAGGGACAGAGGTTGTATCCAGCAGCTCCCAGAGGTAGCTGCTGCAGATTCGGGGTTTGTCTATGCGGTGTGTCTGTATGGGACTCAGTGTATCAGAACATCATGAGCCGATTACCTACTCCTTCCCAGAGCATGGCAGAGACGAGGGCTTACAAGGGAAGAGGCAGATTGATGGCCCCTGGAACGAGGTGCCACACTTGCCCATTTACAAAAGGGGACACAGGGTACAGAGGCCAAATAGCATGTGTAGTAGTCTCAGCATAGAGGGGACAAGAAATGCCTGCGGTGTTCCAGAAACTGTGCCTCCTGTAGCTCTCAGAGATACAGCTGTGGTCCTGCTTTAAAGGGAAAGCCCATGCATGCGGCCTCATCCTGCCTTTAAGCCCTTGGTTATGCTAAACAGCAGTCTCCAAACAGGAGCCTTACACAGGGAAGAGTCCCCACTCCATGTTTCCCCCCTTCCCACAGAAGCCCCTGCCTGTCCCAAGGTCGGTGCTGGCTTAGAAATTGATTGCCCAGAGCAGAAGGCCCTCATTAGCCACACCACAAAGGTTAGGGGCATGGCTGTCACCTCTAATTTGCCCAAACCCAATGACAGCCTCAGGGGATTAGCCAATTCCATATGCAAGGTGAGGTCTTGAGGTGCCTTGCCCTCCTGGAAGCTGTGTCTGGCTCAAGTGCAGCCAGGGGGAGGGGGGGCGGGCGGGTGGTGCAGAGCTGCCCCTGGGGCCAGCTGGGCTGAGCTCGCTGTACACAGCACAGCATAACCCTCTGCAGCTGCACACCTACCTTGATGGCTAAACCTACAACTTCATCCCACACACTCTGGACTGAACGGCCTTTGGGAATGGGAGTGGAGTGAGGGGAGCTGGGCCTCCCACCCTGCCTGGTTCCAGTAAAGCCCTGGGGGTCAGAGTGCCGGCTCTGCTGTGTACACAGATCCCCTCCTGGACCGCCTGTCTGTTCCAGGGCAAGGTTGACATTGCAGAAGGTCCCCAGTTGATTCCTCACTCCTCCCAGGAGCGTGAGAAGAGGGCCCGTCAGAGACAGCTGAGCAGGTAGGCCATGCTCTTGCCAGTCTCTGAACACAGAAACCCCGGGTCTGAGGCTCCTCTAGGTGGAAAACTATGGCAAAGAAACTTGAGGAAAGAGAGACAGATTATAGTCAGAAACAGCAGGCCCAGGGGGATGAGACCAACCCGTGTGAGACCAAAAGACAAAGAAACATTCCAGGGAGGGTGTGCATGTACAGACACACCTCCCAGCTCTTAGGAAACCAAGGCAGAAGGATTTTGAGCAAGTAGCCTGAGTCACATCCCAGGATCCAGATTTCTTTATATTTATTTCAGGGGGTAGGGTCAGGTGGAGGTCAGAGGACAGCTCACAGGAAGAGGTTCTCTTCTAACTCAGACCATCAGGTTAGTAGCAAGCACCTTAATCCACTGAGCCATCTTACCAGCCTCAAGGAGACCGGTTTTTCAAAGCAAAACATCCACAAAAGAGGCACAAGTCCGAGTCGAGAGGAAACAAAGGCTCATGTCACCTGCCAGCCACGGAGTGCAGGACAGACGGGCTCTTTCAGTCTGTGTCTGCCAGAAGCCAGAGGCACCATGTGTGGCCTAACCATATAGAGCATGCCCAAACCAGTTCATCCCCTTTCCCTCATGAGCTTCATCCGGAGAGCTTCCTGATCCTCCAAAGATCCCATTGCCTAGCTTCGGCTTTCCCTGGACTGTTTGGAATGGCTGCTACTATTGTACCTGCTTAAATGGTGTTCATGTGTAAATCCTTCCTCTTCCAGGAAGCCCTCTCTGACCTCTCTCCCACACCGTCATACTCAACCCCATTCTGTAGATCCTGTTCTCTCTCTGGGAGCAGTTCTTAACATCCATCCTCCTCCTCCTATCCAGAGCTCCTCATCTGAGGTCAGGGGACCAGAGAGTTTTCACACCAGCAGCCACATCTCTATTGATCTGTAGATTTGTCTTCATTAGCTGGTGCCTCCTATCTGTCTGTGTGCTCGAAGGAGAGAGAAAATTAAAATCGATGTTCATGAATAAGCCAGCACTGGGGACCCCTCCTAGCCCTAGATCTCACTTATCAGTCAGCGCTGTGCCTCCCTGTTGCCTCTTCCTGCCGAGGTCATCCTCAGAGCCTCTAGGGACAGCCTTGAAGGGTGTCATGGAAGGAAAGCGCCTCGCTCCTGTGGCTGTCCCTGGCTACACACTAGGACAGGTTGGAAACCTACCATGACTCCTGTCACCTGGTCCCAGGGAATGACAGGCAGGAAGGCACTGAGCCTCTTCTGGCTGCCAGTGGGCCCATTCCTGGGAGGGCAGGGTCCCCTAGCCTTGGGCCATCCTCTTTCCTAGTTGGAGCTCTGGGGACAAACCAGAGGAAGAGGCCACTGCACCCTCCCCCACGCCCAAAAGCAGCTGGCTTCCCTCAGGGATCATTCATCCCATTTCATGGCAACTTCCCATCCCCCACCCCAGTCCCTGCCCAGGCTGAGGTCATCTGTGTGTCCTTCTAGGAGGAGATGTGAGAGGTGCCTGGCTGGGGCTTTGCCAATCACCTGGCCTGCTAGCCTGGTGAACTACCTACCCTCTTGCAGACCTTACTGCCCTGCACAGCTCAGAGCACAGTTACCAAGGGCCAGGCAGGCTCAGGAAGGAGATGGATTTGGGTCACAAGGTGGCCTTCCCCTGGGTAACTCCAGTCAGGGTGAGGAGGTCAAAGCAGGAAAAAACAGGAAGTGGAGACAGCCAGGTGGGTGGGTTCCCTCTGTTCCTGGGGCAGAGGACTCTGGGCAGTAGAAGCAAGTTGAAGAAATTGCTGGGCATTGCATTGAACTCTGACTTTTAAAAATCTTATCAGCTTATGTAGTGTTTGGTCTTTTTCCCTGCTGGATCTCATCTTGCTGAGCATTTCACTCTCTCTCTCTCTCTCTCTCTCTCTCTCTCTCGCTCTCGCTCTCGCTCTCTCGCTCTCTCGCTCTCTCGCTCTCGAGCTCCTTCCTTCTCATTTCACAGATGAGAAAAATTGAGGCCTAGGGTGTGGTATTTGCCCAGAGGCATCCAAAGCAGAACCAGGGTTCAAGCCTGCCATACATGAGGCAGCCTCCCTGATGCCAGGGCCCATCTGGAGAGAGGGATGAATCATCTGCCTGGAGGGAGAGTTTTCTTGCGAGTTTAGAGTCATTGGATGAGGCAGGAGCATGGATGCCAGTAGATTCTGGGCAAGGTGGGAGAACAAGCATCACAGCCAAAGATGGACATGGGTTTGAATGCCAGCCTAGCCTCTAAACACGCTCTGAGGGGATACAGCACTCTCCTCATCCTATGATGCATGGCTGGAGCATCCTCACTCCCTCAGAACAGCCAGCCTTCCCTATGAGGTGGGCTAGGCCCAGAGCATAGAAACACGCCCCATGCTCTAGGACATGAGCCCATGATGTATGTCCCTGGTCTTCGCTGAATGCTCATAGCCACTGGAGAGGGATCCATCATTCACCCACAGCTCCACTGAGCATAGAAGCAGCCTAAAGAAAACAGCCTAAGGATACACAGGGAAATGACACGGACCCAGGCCTGTGCTTCAGGGGCACCTCGTCACCATTCCATGATCCCCACCTGCTGCCACCCAAACAGGGACACACACACACATACACACACCCGATACACCTATTCCTGAGTAGGAGAGCTAAGCCATGCTGGCAGTGCCAACTGCCTCTGTGTTGTGCCGGTCTGGTGGCCCAGGAAGGTTCATTGAGGGTTCCTTTGCCCTCCTCAAGGCCTAACTGTCTCTTCTTTACGTTAAAAATATTTTTTATTGTTTTTAGTATGCAAAACTTCCCACCATCTGCTGCTTCTTGGCAGGATGTTGGAAATATCTCTGTACTTCCCTAACTCCCGTAGCTTCTGGAGACTTTGGGCTCCTTGGAGCAGAGCAGCCACTGCTCCCCAGAGTCTCCCAAGCTCGCAGCCTGCCGCCATCTTTGCACTGGGCAAGTAGATGTGGCATGGCTCGGGATGGGAGGATGGTTTTCTGATTTTTCAATCAGAAAGGAACCTCAGCAGCCTGTCCACTACTGAGCTGACCTCACACTAAGTCTACACAGGCTGTTCTTGGGTTTTGCCATGAATCTTGAAGAGGTGCCTAGTGTCATGGAGAGAGGTAATGGCTAAGGAGTGCCGGAGACAGGTCCTAGTCCTCTATCCCTGTCCCCTGAGCCATCCCAGCTAGGCCAGCAGCTGCCACATGTGTCCTGTGAACCATTCAAGGGAGATTTTCCAAAAAGGAAGAGTTTCCACCCCACCCAACCCCCACCTCGCCTCATGTACCAAAACTCAGGAGTTTCCATGGTGACAGTCAAATTGCAAATCCATCCAAGAATGAACTAGAGAGGGAAAAAAAAAAAAAAAAAAAACCCTGCCCATCCCCAGAGAAACAGGCTGGGCTAGCTCTAAGCTACCCAGCCACTGCTGAGGTTAAAGGCCCAGCATGATAGGAAAATCTCAGGCCCTCCAACAAGTAGACCAAGAAGTCAGGTAGCCAGCTGTGAAGGCTCCCCCTCCTGCCTCATGGTGGGGCCCGGTATGTGTCTGGGTAAGAATACCTCGTCTCCTTCAGGCTCTCAGACCAGGGTCTCCCAGGGTTCTCCTACCTCTGTCTAAAAGCCAAAGCATAGGCAGAAAGCAAGCGCTCACTTCCTGACCTGTCACAGAAGTTCCCTCCAGACTCACCCAGCATCTTGTAGAGGTTGGAAGAGCAGAGGCCTAAGAGCTTCATTCAGACCCTGGTAGATTTCTAGTCCTGGTCACTGTCCAGAAGGAAAGCAACATTGGTGGCAAGTTACCCCAGGGTTGGCGTTTACAGAGACAGGAAAGAGAAAGGGGGGCTTCTGTGACCACTGGAAGAAGCTTCTGCAACTTGCTGACATATTTGCGAGGCCCACGTGACGTGCAGCCTCCTCTCTGCCTTTTCCCCAGTGACTGTAAGTGGCCACCTGCTAGCCAACACTGCCTTCTTTTGCTTTACAAGAGCAGATTGGGGATGGGATTTGAGTCTTCAGCACATAGACCTGATGGCTATGGCCGAGCCCCAGATTCAGTCCCCACGCATAAGGCTGGCCAGATGGTTCTGACAGCAGTGTGTTCGCTCCACAAGCTTGAGGACCTGGGTTCTCTCCCCTGCAGCCTTGTGAAAAGTTGACACAGTGGTGCAGACCTATAAACCTAGCACTGGTGATGGGGGCGGTGGAGAGACCGGCAGGTCTGGGCCTTGTTGGTCCAATAGTCTTGCTGAACTGATAAGCTCCTGGCCTCCGACTCTCAAAAAAGATGTAGTGATAGAGGAAGACACTCAGCAGCACCAGCCTCAGGCTTCTGTGTATGCACAGCACATATGTAAGCACACATGTGCGCACACACACACACACACACACACACACACACATATACACAATAACCAAACCTGGCCCAGCTTAAAACTCTGGTACAAAGAGGCCAGGCAAGGGACTGTATGTCTGAAAGAAATGAGTATTTCTCAACTGGTCCCTGCTCTGTGATCCCATTGTGAGAGTGTCACCAGAAGCCGTTCCCTCTTTTTCCATGGCTGAACCTTTGGGCTCTGTCACAGGAGACCAGTCAGATGACAGTAGCTGGAGGAAGCTCTCCAGTATTTGTTTCTGTGATTTCTTTTAACCCTTGTACAGCACAGCCATCCTTGACATCCAGGTGATATGGCACCCTGCTCCCCCCCACCACTCCAAGGCTGTGCCACCTCCATAGACCCTGCCTAGCAATTTAAGCCTACTCCCAGGCCCCCCTCTTGGAACCTGTACAATAGATGACCGAATGCAAAGGGTTACACCATAACCAACTCCTGGGACATCCAACCCCACCATCCCTTCCCCTTGGCATTTGTTCACTGGCACTAAGGGATGCAGGTGTCACTGAGCATCTTAGAGCCCTGTGCCAAGCCCAGTTCCTAATTGCCTAAGTCCCCAGATCAGCCACAAGGAAGATGGAATATTCCAGGTCAGGAAGCATTGATAGATCATCGTGAACGTCTCTGCCTGAGAGATAGAGAGACCAAGGTGGAGGTTCCTCACTAGCTCCTCACAGGGACCGTCCTACCCTGTTAGCATTAGCTCGATGCCATTCTGTGTTCCTGTATTGCCCTAGTTGGGGGGAGGGCATGAAAAACTACTTGCTCCAGGTGTCTTAACAAGCAGCCCCACTTCCTGCCCATCACCTCCCACCTCCTGTGTCTGAGGACCCATGGGGTTAGTGTTTAGTCAGCCCGGCAATGAGTCAAAAAACTACGTAAGTGTTTGTAGCAGTGATGCCTGTTGGGTCTGGTCTCCGTGGATTCACATTCAGTCCAGTCCTGAAAAGGAACTAAAAAAGCAAGTCAGGTTCTTACCTATAATTCTCATGAACCAGGAAGGGCTCATGAACCCAGCCCCATCTCTCTTCTTGGTTCTGTGTCATCAATGGCCAAATCAGGAGTGTTGCCAGTGGCATATAAGAGTGGGGGAGCAAGAACAGAAAAGGGTAAGAGGCTGAAGCAGAGGAAGAAAAGCCAGGGACAGACACATTCATCACTCAGAAAAACAAGAAGTGCACGCCTTTAATCCCAGCACTTGGGAGGCAGAGGCAGGCGGATTTCTGAGTTCAAGACCAGCCTGGTCTACAGAGTGAGTTCCAGGACAGCCAGAGCTACACAGAGAAACCCTCTCAGAAAAAAAAAAAAAAAAAAAAAGAAGAAGAAGAAGAAGAAGAAGAAGAAGAAGAAGAAGAAGAGCACACAAGCCTTCTTTTAGTGGACAGGGGTGTGGGTGTGGCCCTCTAGATGATGGGAGCCTTTCAAGGGATCTCTGTCAGCCAAAACACCCTGATGGTGCAAAGGGAGAGCTGACAGAAGCACCCACAGGAGGAGACTGCCACAGTCATCCTGGTGGGATGAGGGATGGTCATGGAAGGAGGAAGGGAGTCTAGTGCTCATGGTGAGGAAGCAACAGACTCAGCTTCTATTAAAGGGGGCTCGTGAGGTAACCCAACTGGTGGGTACTTGCCTAGCATACATAAAGACCTGGATATGAGCCCTAGCATCACAAAACTAGGCATGGTGTGGGCTGGAGAGATGGCTCCGTGTTAAGCCTGCATAGTGCTCTTGTAGAGGACCCAAGACCACCTCAGGTGGCTCACGACTTCCCATAACTCCAGCTTCAGAAGGATCCAATGCCTCTGACCTTCATGGGCACCTGCATTCACATGCATATACTCACAATGATGTGCCCCCCCACACACACATAATAAAAGTAAATCTTCAAACAGAAATCTAGACATACTCAAATTCCCAATATGCAAGTGGTAGAGGCAGGTGGATTAAAAATTCAACCATGGGGCTGGAGAGATGGCTCAGTGGTTAAGAGCACTGATTGCTCTTCTGAAGATCCTGCGTTCAAATCCCAGCAACCACATGGTGGCTCACAACCATCTGTAATGAGATCTGGTGCCCTCTTCTGGTGTGTCTGAAGACAGCTACAGTGTACTTATATATAATGAATAAATA
>JADRCD010197596.1:9699-35913 GCA_019843815.1 Montemys delectorum | reverse complement strand
TATCTATCTATCTATCTATCTATCTATCTATCTATCTATCTAAGACAGGCCACATCAAGCCCAGGATGATCTTGAACTTCTGATCCTCCTACCTCCACTACTCTGAACTGCTAAGAAGACCACTGAACTCTGTTTATATGCTGCTGTGGCTTGGTGGATAGTAGGCAAGCACTCTGCACACTGACCTTCATCCCAACACTGACATCCAACATTCTAAATATGATTCCAGTGCCCCTGACATAATGCCTTTCTGCTGTTTCTGTGCCTGTTTCCTTATAATATTTTAAGGTAGTGATGATGGTGATGTAAAATAATAAACACTAATAGTCCTATCCAATTATTGTTCTTTTTAGTGACTGGGCCCATCAATCAAACATTAATACTAAGGGGTTGGGATTCCAAGGTCTGAGACTGAATTGCCCACTCTGCCAGCACTAGAGTTTACTGAGGTGAAAAGATGAGGTTCCTGCTTCTCTGTTTCATGTTTTTCATAATGGTACAGCGGGAAACCCTCTGCTTCACTCGAAGTCCACGATTTGGAAGTTCTTGTACTGCTCATGGCTCTGCAAGTCACTGCATTCAGCATAGTGGCTTAAACATGAACTCCAAAGCCAGAAGGGCTTCTCTGACACAGACCGCAATATTTCCCTTTCACACTAACAAGAGTGGAAAGCTAGGCCCTCCTCTGTCTCCTTGGCTTGGTTAAGTCTTCCTTCTGATTCCTGGTTTTCTAACTTGAACTATTTTCAGCAGAACAGTACTAGGATTTGTCCTGTGCATAATAAATGCTGTTCCTGAATGATTACCTCACAGCAGGCTTATATCACCATGACCTCACAGCAGGTGATCACATCACCATGACCTCACAGCAGGTGATTATATCACCATTACCTCACAACAGGTGATCACATCTCCATGACCTCACAGCAGGTGATTATATCACCATTACCTCACAACAGGTGATCACATCTCCATGACCTCACAGCAGGCATTACCTCACCATCACCTCACAGCAGGCATTACCTCACCATCACCTCACAGCAGGTATTACACCCCCACCTGCTTGAGAAGTGAAGCCTTTTTTCTCTGCTCTTTGACAGTTGAGAACAGCAATAGCAGGGAGGTGGGAACAGCCCCAGGTGCCACCCTACTGTTTACAAGGTCTTTGTGTAGGTGATGTCAGGACCCTCAGCCTTTACAAGGGCCACCACCCCGCGCAGGCCTAGGCCTAGGACACTCGGACCTTTGGCTCTATAAGTGTTAAAACTTTTGTGTAGGCCTGGGAAGCCAGGACTTCTGGCCACTGCCAATAGCTGATGTTACAGCTTCCTGGTGGGCTTAGGTATTAGGCGTGCTCAGCTGTTAGTGGCCAGGGTTACAGCTCCCGGGCACAGAGTCTTGTCCCTCAAAACTTGATAGTTTTCTGAGACTGTCCTAGGAGCCAGAGCCTGCAGTTTCTGTTCACCAGATCTTTACAGATGTTCGTCCCTCCCAGCCTCAGCTGTCTAAAAGTCTTCTGCTCCTGCCGTAGCTGCTTTCATCAGCTGTCAGTCAGGAACCAACTTCACCACTGAGAAGCTTGGTCTACCAGCTGCTCACCTGCTGCCACCACTGCCTACTTCCCTGCCGCTGCTACCTTTGCCGATGCGTGCCCTTTTCTCTAACTAGTTCAGCCAACACTCCAGGAGTAGGCAAAAAAAAAAAAGAAAAAAAAAAAAAGGACTACGGAAGACCAGTCTTTTATTGAACCTGATGCTGCAACACCAGGGAGGCAACTCACTCACCACAGAATCCAGAGAAGCTGCTAGGACCAATCATAGCCCAGCTCATATGCAAATGAAGGCTTCAGTTTGCACCAATCACAGCCTTGCCTCTAGTTTCTGCCACAGTTCCCTGTGCTGGGATGGGGGAGGGGGGGAGAGGGGAGGGGAAATGCTCCCTCTCAGGTCCAGGTAGAAATGGCTGCAGGTTCATCCAGGCCTGTGTTAGAAAAATGTGTGTTATAAACTGAAATGGGCCTGGCTGAGCCTGTGCCTTCTGGAGATGAACACTCGGCTGCGATTGTTGTGCAGTTTTCTTAGACATCTCAGGGAGTTCAGAATGGCTTTTGCAGGCAAAAGGGCAAGTTTAGCTGGCTATTTGATGCACAGTTTATTTTGTCTAAGGTTGCTAGGGCAGCAGGGAGACTGCAACAGCTCACAACCAGGGTGTCAGGTTGACTCATTTGTTTGCAGTAAGAACTTAATGAATTATCACAAGTGCTTAAAATGATGTTGATAGATTTTTTTTGACTGAGGTCAGCTCCTTGACAAGGCTCCAGGAGAAGGAGAGCACTCTTCTATGCCACAGTTTGTCACAGTGACAGGAAGCAGGCTAACAGGCGTCTTCTGCATGTGCTTACTTAAACGTATGCCAGTCCCTGTTAGGTTGTGTGTTGCTGCACAATCCTAGCCGTTTCCGTTTGGGCTTGTGGTGGCTTCCGTACCTGAACACTTGGTTGATGATGTTGCTCCAGGAGGTTATGAACCTTTCAGAGGTGAAGCTTTGCTGGAGGGAGTCCATCCCTGGGGGTGGGCTTGAGAGTTTATAGTCCCATGCCTCTCTGCAGGTTCTCTGCTTCTTGGTTGCTCTGAAGATGGGGTCTCTCAGCTCCTTGCTCTGGCTGCTTGCTGCTGCCCCCCCAACCCCATCCCCAAAACTTCTCTGTTATTCATTCTCTCTCTCTCTCTCTCTCTCTCTCTCTCTCTCTCTCTCTCTCAACCAAAACGAACTCTTTGTAAAGCTGCTATTGGTCACGGTGTTTTATCATGGCAACAGAAAAGGATCTCATACAGGGCCCGGTTGTGGTCCTTGGAAGCTGTGATCCTTGGAAGCTGTGGTAGTTTCTTTCCACAGGCCCTGCCACAGCTGGTCACCCCAAGTCTCCCAGAAGTCGTATGTCTTTTCTTGGGCAGCGTCGCTCTAGGAAGGGTCACAGGGCTTGCTCAGCCTCCCTGTTTTGGAGGTTGTCACAAACTTACTACGCACCCATTGCTTTTGTTTTTCCTTACTGTTTAGCTTAAGACATTTGTGCTTGCAGGCACCCACTTCCTCAGAGTAGGAATATTGTCAAAGCGTCCGGTCTCCTGGCTGCAAAATCTACAGTTACCTCATGGCTCTCCCTGCTAGCCTCCTGTGTGTAGGGATCAGTTCCCTGGTGTGAGGTCAGTCCTCCTGGCAGGCTTCCAGAGAGTTCTGCTTGCAAGGAGCAAGTGCCCAGGCTTTCAGGGAGCTCTGGTTTCTCTTTCGCCGATCTTCTTTCACATTTATCAGAGTGGCTCTCACTTCAGTAACTCCAGCAGGGATGCTGTGTGCCAGGCTTGCCTCACCTGGCCTGAAGTGACCTCCTCAGCTCCTACTTACCCCCTTACTACCCGTAGACTTCCTCTGTGGGATCTACCTGACTCACAGATCTGTAGACATCACAGGAAAGGACCTGGCCAGGAGCTCTGTAAAGGATTTCTCTCGGCTGTGCAGACAGCCAGTGAGTTCCTGCAGACCTGAGCCTGTGGCCCGGGTGGTCACAGCAGGTCAACACAGCGGAAGCTTTTCTTGTGGGTGCCTGAGTCTGCAGGATTGCATTGACTCAAACATGGCTGAGACGCACCAGCCGTGGGCTGTGCTGACAGCCATGCAAGGTTAGGTGTACTTGAGTATCTTCAAGTTACCCGTGCCCAGACTCTCTACCACCATGCACCTGACCTTTACAGGGCATGATGAAACTAATTGTCCTCTCTGGAACTCTCTGTCCCAAGCCTAGCTGTAAGAAGAGTACAAAAGCAAACTCTTCCTGCCTAAAAGAGAGGGAACAATGAAAATTGACGCCTTTGTTAGGTCTGCCCATGTTTTTCCAGAATAGAGCGGGGTACACACTAGGGGTTCCCATGATTTCTGTAAGCCCTAACTTGTGTGTGTGTGTGTGTGTGTGTGTGTGTGTGTCCATCTGTCCCTATACTTGTGTGCCAGAGGAGAATGTCATATGCCTTAGTCCTCTGAGACAGGATCACTCTCTGCCCTAGTCCCTTGAGGCAGGATCTCTGACTGAATCTGGAACTCACTGTTTTTCCAGTAGGCTCGCTGCCCAGAAAGTCTCCATGGACAACCCCCACCAACCCGTTCAAAATGCTGGAGTTACAGGCAGCTGCAGTCATGCTGCCTTTTATGTGAGTGCTGAGAATCTGAGCTCCGGCCCTCATGTTTGCACAGTGGTCTCCCTCACCAAGCCCTTCCACAGCTCTTCAGGCTGCATCTTGATCTGCCTTCTCAGCCCGGTGCTTGCAGCTCGTTTACAGCTGCACAGCCGACCTACAGCTGACGTTTGGTTCCGGCTCCCTCTTTGCCCCAGCTGGTGACTATCTATCTTGAATCTTGGACTATAAAGAAATCTGACTTTTTTCCCTCCTTCTATAGGAATAAGGAACTTCAGCGGAGCTCCTGACAGGTTTCCGCTGCTCTCTTCGTGCAGACAGGTGAACCCTGCTGCCTTTTTCTTACTTTCTCCCTGAGAGTACCCCACTGAGTTCAGAGCAGATTATACCTTCTGGCCTGGTTAACTTTGTCCCAGTAGCTGAAAGGAGATAGAGCCACCATGATCAAATAATAGGAAGGGCTCAAGGGATTAACACTGTGAAGTCAGAATAGTCAAACAGACCAGGTCCTGGTGGCTGGAGTGTTCTCTTGAAGCCGGAAGCCCCAGTCTCTGTCCACATGATGTGGTCAGGTCCGCTGAATGATGGTGGGATGACGGTGATATGCAAATGCACTTTCTTTTTTCTTTTTCTTTTTTGCATTTTATTTTATTTTACTTTGATTTGAATCAACTTTTATTTTTTAAATTGTTTTATTTATTTACATTCCAAATGTTGCCTCCTTTTTTTTTTTTTTAAGATTTACTTATTTATTTTATGTGTATGAGTACACTGTAGCTGTACAGATGGCCGTGAGCCATCATGTAGCTGCTGGGAACTGAACTCAGGATGGCCCCTTGCTCTGGCCTTGCCGCTCGCTCCAGCGTAATACACTGTAGCTGTCTTCAGACGCACCAGAAGAGGGCGTCCGATCTCATTACGGGTGGTTGTGAGCCACCATGTGGTTGCTGGGATCCGAACTCAGGACCTTCGGAAGAGCAGTCAGTGCTCTTACCTGCTTACCCCATTTCCACCCCCTCCCTTCTAAGAGTTCTTCATCCCATCCCTCCTCCCCTTTGCCTTTGAGAGGATGCTCCCCCCACCTCCACCTCACCCCCCATTATTCCCCTTCCCTGGGGCATCAAGTCTCTACCAGATTAGTGCAAATGCACTTTCTTTCTTTACAGGGCGTTTTGTTTTTCATAAAACTAGACTTGGTGCTCAGCGCGGTTCTAATGTGGAGCTTACTGTATCTGGAGGAGATGTTTGGAGTGTTGCTTGCTTGTTAGGTCCACTGGAGACCCTGTTTGGATTGTGTTAAGTGAGATTTCGCAACAACCTTTTGTTCCTTCTCTTTTGGCTTTAAAGAAAAACCAACAGATAAGCAGATACAGCTCCAGGCCTGCTTTGTGTTGTGAGGTCTGAGGGTTGAGGCTGTGCACAGTGAGCGAAGGTCCCACCACAGCTTCCAGCTTCGTAAGAGACCTGCTTGCTGTCTGTACATCCAGTCTTTGAGCATTTAGAAGGTTTCTTGGCTTGAAGTGTCTTGGCTATCCCCTTGGGTCGTAAATTTCTGAACTGCCATGACCTTATCTGAGATAGTATTGCTTACTTAGGCCACGAGTACCCAAGGAAAAGGAGCGTAGCCTGGAACAAAATAGCCGTGTTAAGCTGCACAGACGTGGTGGTGCGCACCTGTTGTAAGCCTGATAGGTATGGTGGTACACACTAGGGCTTGAGAGGTGGGGGCAGGTGGATTGTGAGTGTAGGGCCATCCTGGGCTACGTGGTGAGACCCTATTTGAAAAAAAAAAAAGTGGATTGAATGAAACCAAATCACCAAACCAAACAACAAGAACAAGAAAAAAAAATAGTGTATCCCATCAGTTCCCCATCTGGCTAATGTGCAGAAAGGCCATCCAGGATACACACTTCTCCCTGCCACCAGCCACTTAAATTTCATGGTCAACTGTTACTGAGGGCTTGAGAGTTGATCTGGTTGGACCTGGTGTCACAAGCCTGGAGACAGCAATATCATAAGTTCAAGGCCAACCTGGTCAACGTAGAAAGACACCCTCCCCCATCACACCAGAAACAAAAAAGGGCTCGGCGATAGCTCAAGGGTAATGGGCAAAGGCCTAGCTTCCACCCACAGTTACTACCAACAAACTGCCCCTCACAACCAAACCAAATTGGTCTGTACCACAGCTGGCCGGCATCCAGCACATTTCTGTTTCTATTCTCTTCACCATCGTCTGTTCTCCGATGCCACCAGAAATACCTAGCGCGACTGACTGAATAATCAGTCAGCAGAGAATGGCTGCAGACACTGCGTAATGGTGAGAGCCGTGTCAGCTGGGACTCGTGGCTTTACCTTTCACCAGGGCAGCCCTTAGGCCAGTAGCCCAAACGAGGCAGTGACCTCCTCTCCAAGGCCAGATACAGCCCAGCACTGCTTTCTGATGCCACCAGAGCCCCAGAAGGATCTACAGTAGGCCTGGCATCTCCCACACCCATTTTTCTGTTCAGCTCCGTCCACGGAGGGGCTTGACCACAAGCATACCTGTTAGGGATAGCCTCAGCCATGTTTCCATGTTCAGCCCTAAAGCCCGCAGTGCATGTAGTACAGTCAGTCTCATTTCCAAAAAGCTGATGGTGTCACTGGAAGACAGGACCTGGTAACCTCCACAATGCTGAACTTACATGCTCCAAGTCTAAAAACCCGTAAGTTTTGTTTTTTGTTTTGTTTTTGTTTTTGTTTTTGTTTTGTTTTGTTTTGTTTTTGAGACAGGGTTTCTCTGTGTAGCCCTGGCTGTCCTGGAACTCACTCTGTAGATCAGGCTGGCCTCGAACTCAGAAATCCGCCTGCCTCTGCCTCCCAAGTGCTGGGATTAAAGGCGTGCGCCACCATCACCTGGCTAACCCATAAGTTTTTGAGGGTTCTGTTTTGAGGGATAACAACAGCCTCAAACGAAGGAACTGCCACACACTACGTCCTGTTGCCTGTGACAAGGGCCAGGTCTAACCCTGCACACAGCAGCCTATCAGGATGGCTTATCAGATTTCCCTAAACTTTCTCCGGGTCTTCTTACGAACTCTAGACTTGTTTCTTCCAGAGGGATCTAGAAACGTTCTTATGTTTCCACGGAAGACAAGGGACAGATGATCAGGAGTCCAGGCCCTGTGTAGGCTCCTTGGCTCCAGAAACCCCCATAGGACAGCAGTTCTGAGGAGGGTGCTTTGGCCGCCCACCGGTTTCTTTGATTCCACCCTGGAGGCCCAGGGTGTTCTGGACGTTCTGCAGTGCGATCCTGTCCTTAGGATGCAGATGTTCCCAGGAACCTACATCTCTCCTGCTCCCCTCCACCCACTGTGTAATGTGCATGCCTCCCCACCCCCGGCCACTCTGTGTTCCATGTTTCTCCTGACCTTGGCCTTCTTGGGGTTCCCTGGGTAACAGGATGCTGTTTATCCACTTGGGAAGCCGTGTCTTCCCGTGTCGTGGCAACCTGAGCTGCTGCTTGCTCATAAGGAACCCCTTGCTTTCCAGGTCATTTTCCTGAGTCCCAGAACAGTTCACATAGATTTTTTTTTTTTTTTTTAACAATAAAAATTTTAAAACTTTAAAGCTTTTCATCCTGCTGATGTATAGCTTGACTGTTTTTCGCTGTAGCTTCTTAATGGGGAGGCAGAGAGTGGCTCCCAGGGTGGACTTTGTCATGAAGGTGTTCCAAGGGAATGGGTACCACCCGGGGGCTGACTTTAATGGATTCTCACAAAGGCCGCCCACACATTCATTACGGGTGTGCTGTAAAATCAAAGGTAAAAGCAGTATTCTCTCCTAGTCACCTTTTTCAATCTGTACCCCCTGTACAAGCTGAAAGCATGTCCTTGGGGGAGCGGCTTGAGACAGCGCAACATTGTTAGACCGATGTCCCTTTTCTACGCTTAGTATGGCAGACCAGTGTGTCTTTTCTACGCTTAGTATGGCATCTTTTCTTTACATTTCCTTCTCCTTTCCCACTTCCCCTTTTCCTGTCCTTCCCCCACTTCTTCCTTCTCCCTTTCCCCTACCTCTCCCTACATGACAAGGACCCTCTTACTGCCCAGGCACAGCCACAGCCCATGTGACACTTCTCTGGTAGTGGAACCTACCTTACCTTTCGTTCTCGTGAGCAGAGTTGTCCGCATGTGACTATGTTTGAACATTAGACCTGTTGGGGCTGTTCATTTTCAGTGTCCGGTGAACGACGTAGAACCTGCCGTACACAGCACCCCTTTTTTCACAGGCAGGTGTGCCGTATGTACCTGGCGTTGAACTCAGCATGTGCAGCCTGCAGTTTCAAACGCACACCACATATTCATCGTTCACCGTGCTTTTCCTTTTCTTTCTGATTCTGCAATGCTTACATAGGCACAGTGAAGAATGCTGGGGTGGGACCCCATAGGAGACATGGAATTCATTTGTTTCACATGTACCACGCACGTGGGACCAGAAGATACTTTATGCTATATTGGTAACAATTTTGAGCCCGAAACAAGGTTTTGTAGGGTGGAGTTTGTCACAGGAAATGCTCAGGATTTTGGATTTGGACTATTTTGATGTTCTGATTAGGGATGCCCAACTTGTAGAGTGATTTCTCAGCAATTAAACAAACATGGGTTACTTTTTGTTGCAGGGAAACCTCAGAGCATCTCCAGATTTGGGGTTTAATTAACTAAGACATTGAGTTTTCAGAGAAAGGGGGAGAGGCAGGAGGAGGGGGAGGAATATCTTAACTAACCAGTGTTATCCACAAAGTCTTTAGAGTGCATCCTCCTCTGAGAGATGTTCCCTGGAAAGATCTGTCCCCCAGTGTGGTGTCAGCCTGGTGCAGTACATAGACATTACCGCAGCCACTGAGCTTGGTGAATGGGCTTTGGAACTAGGACCGATGTGACATTCATGATAGATAACCAAATTTATAAAATGTTCCCGAGTACTGTTTTCCTTCTTAGTGGAAGGAATGACAGTCACAGAGCGTTGTGGCTGTCCCTAAGGGGAGCTATGCCATGGGCCTTGCAGGGCTATGGGCACAATAATAACCAGGGTCCTGGTCAAATACCATATATTAATGCACTCAACAGGGAAGCTTGTAGCTGTCATTTCTTATAAGCTAAAGTTTTCCTCTTTTTAATAAGATTTATGGTTTTAAAAACTATTGTTTTGTGTCCCTGTGTATATGTGTGTCTATATCTGTGTGTATGTTCAAGCATGTGCATGTGTATGTGTGTTCAAGCATGTGCATGTGTATGTGTGTGTGAGCATTTGTGCACGCACGTGCACAGCATGTGTATGAATGTGTGCACATGTTTGTATGTATGGGCCAGAGGTCAATATCAGGCATCTTCCACTTTATTATTTGAGGCAGGGTCTCTCTATGACTGGCTAAGCTGGCTGGCCAGCAGGCTCTGGGGAGTCTCCTGTCTTTCCTGCCTTTAGTGCCAGTATTGGTGGCCATCTTGTTTAACTTTTTGTTTTTAACACAGGGGCTGGGAATATGAAACCAGGTCCCCATGCTAGCACAGCAAACACTGGGGACCAGCCTAGAATCCTGCACTTGTTAGGCAGGTGCTCTGTGCATGAGTCACATCAGCAGCCCTTCATCTCTGGAACTCTTTAGAGTATGGATATATCTCAGTACTATGTGTCTGTCCACCAGAGAGTTCATGTCCATTACTTGCATTAACTGAAATCAATCAATTGACTGGTTATTGATTGAAATTAATTAATCAGTTAGTCAATTGAGAGGTTTTGTGTTAAATGAACTAGTTGTCCATTTCCAATGCTGTAGTATACTCCATTTTCTGGGGAATTTGTGCCTGTTAATTAGTGGCAGGCACTGGGCTACTACTCCCCAGGAAATACAACTCTACGTTCTTATGAGCCTGTTCACAACCCTTCTCCAAGCATGCTGCATAAGCCTTTTTAAGTGCGTTTCCATTTATAGGCACCTCATTTAAAGCGTAGTGTCGCTTTACTGACATGGAACACACAGTAACAGCTCCTTTCCCTGAGTGATGCTTTAACTGGTATGCTTGTTTTCTCTGTGAGGCACATTAATCTTCTCGGCTTAATAAATGGCGCAGGAGACCATCTAAGATGGCGAAGTGCCACAGAAAGCTAAAAATATGCAATGATGCCCTGTCCCCAAACAAACCACACCGAAACCTGGTGCAGAGTAGAGGACGGAGGGGCTGTTGGCTGTCAGTGTGAGAGCTCAGCCAAGAAGGAGGGAACAAAACATCACTTTGAAGGTCCTCGGCTAGGGTGTGCTTCCTAACAACTCAACATTCTCTCTCTCTCTCTCTCTCTCTCTCTCTCTCTCTCTCTCTCTCTCTTTCTGTGTGTGTGTGTGTGTGTGTGTGTGTGCATCAAAGTGTTGCGGAGTGGCTGGAAAGACGGCTCAGCAGCTGGGAACATTTTTTGCTCTTGTAGGAGATCCAGATTTGGTTCCTAGCATCCACATGGTGACTCAAAACTGTCTGTAATGCCGGTTCCAGGGATCTGATGCCTTCTTCTGGTCTCCATGGGTACCTCATGCATGTCAGTCAAACACTCGTGCACATAAAGTAAAATAAGTAAACCTTTCATTACAAAGTGCCACAAATATTGACAGGGAAGTTACGAGTAGCAGTTAGCAAGAGATTTCCCAGTACAGAGTCCACACCACTCACTGTCTCCTGAAAATTCAGAATATTGGATCCATATTGTTCCCAAACACAGAAGCTACACCACTTCATATCTAAGCTTTTGCTGGGCTAGCCGCGATCAGTAGTGCCCTTTCAATTCTGAATTTAATCTCTGAGTTGGATCATTGTTGTTATGCTGAGACTCTCAAAATTAGAAGTATTTTCATAAAAACCTTTTACCTTTGTTGTTGGTAGTTGGGCTGCTAGGGAAGAATTATCTTCAAAGTCCAAATTTGGGGTAGAAAGCAGGTGCCAAGAAAGCCATGGTAGAGAGCTAACCAGTCCTCGGGTTAGTAAGTAACCAAGGAAGTAAAGGACCCTAGCAGCCATTAGCTAGTAACCTAGTATACATTAAGCCTCTGCTGCAGTTGCCTGTGATGAGTAGGGATAGGGTGTCTAAATGGGAGTGACCCACAGGCTCGGGTGTTTGACCTGTTCTTTCCCTGATGGTGGAGCTGTCAGGAGGTTAGGAGGTACAGCCCTTGCTGGAGGAAGTATGTCATCAGGCACGGGCTACAATGCTCATAGACTCATTCTACTTCCAGTTTGCTTTCTCTGCTTTGTGGTTCAGTTGCCATGCCATGCCTCCCCACCAAGTTGCTTTGGGTGATGGTATCTCATCATGGCAATGATGAGGTAACTAAGATGGAAAGCTCCTTATTTCAGGAGTCCATTTCTTAGTGTGCTGGCTGCCTGAGGAGATGCTCCTGAGGAAGAGATGACGGGGGGGGGGGCGGGGGGCAGTGGGTGTGGTGCAGAGCACGTAGCTGCCAGCACTGTGTGCAGCCTGTGGTTTTCTATTGTTGCAGCAACACACCCTGGGCCGGGATAGTGAGAAAGGGTGGAGAGATGATATCAGGATGGGTGGAGCCAGCAGCCACATTCAGCAATACAGCCTCCTGTGGGTGTTTTCTTCTTTCTTTTGGTCCTGTTATCCCACTCTGCTGTCCTCTCCTAAGGGGGACATCAGTGGGAAGTAATATTTTGAGGGTCATATCACATCATGTTGAGATAAAAGCAAGCAGTATGCTCAAATAATTTCAGCTTTTGCAGATTAGTAGTAGCTATCACTGAAGACTTCTTATGCAATCATCAGGACTACGTCTGTTAGAGCTTCATTTGAGCAACTTATCCTTGCTATAATTTGGGTATTCCAGTGGCCCATGCATGAAAGGTGTGGGAACCTCTAAGTGGCGGGACCCCATGACAAGTGTTTATGTCATGGGGTGTGTCTTAGTTAGGGTTTTACTGCTGTGAATAGACACCATGACCATTGCAAGTCTTATAAAGGACAACAATAATTGGGGCTGCCTTACAGAATCAGAGGTTCAGTCCATTATCATCAAGGCAGGAACATGGCAGCATCCAGGCAGGCATGGTGCAAGAGGAGCTGAGAGTTTTATATCTTCATCTGGAGGCTGCTAGGAAAATAATGACTTCCCAGCAGCTAGGATGAGGGTCTTAAAGCCCATACCCACAATGACACACCTACTCCATCCAACAAGGCCACACCCTCTAATAGTGCTACTCCCTGATCCAAGCGTATACAACCCATCACAAGGTGCATGCTCTTGAATGTGTTTATGAGAGTCTGCCTTCCTTCTCACCCTCTCTCCTCCTGGCCCTGAGGTGAGAGGTTTTGTCTGATATGTGCTCCCGCCATGATTTACTGCCCCACAGCAAGCTTTAGTTCAATAAGGCTGGCTGATAATGGCCTGGGCCATCTGAAATTATGAGACAAACCTTTTTTTCTTGATAAGATATGTCAGGTATTTTGTCATAGCAGTGGAAAGCAGATCCACATATCCCTCTCCTTCAACAAATGCTTCAAGATAGTGTGATCTTGATGTCATCACCACTTGGAATTTGAAGTAAGTCCATGTTGATAGCTTGTAGGTGTTCTGGGTTTGTAGCTGCTACGTAGTTCCATTGGCCTATTATAACACAGGGTACGCTTTTTAACACTAGGGTGCTCAGGATGGTGGACTTGTATACCAGGGCTGGGCATCAACCCTGTGAGGAAATCTGCATCCAGGGTGGAAGGAAACAATAGATAGGGGAGCCTGGAGCCCTTGGTCCTTAGAAAAATCACAGCCTTGGCAAGTGGGGAGAGGAAAAAAAAAAAGCACTCAGAAAATGAAAAGTCCCACACAAGGTGTGCGCCATAATCAGGACTTCAGCAGATATGGGAAGATGAAGTCATTGCCAAGGGAGAGAGAGAGAAATAAGGAGGGGTGTTTTCAGAGGAATGATGTTGGCATGGGTGTGGGTGTTTCTCCAGAACCTTCATGAGCCCTGTGTCCCTGAAGGATAAGGCCTTTCCTAACCACCGGATCTTAGTCCCTCATTGTCAGGTGCTGCCATCATTGAGGGTATGAGTCCTGGACATTCGGCCCATGGTGCCTCTGGGCATGTCCCCTCGCTCTCTTGCCCGTGGGCTCTAACTGGACCACACACTGGCTGCTGTCCTGACTTATCATAGGCCTTAGGGTTAACCCTGCCTGGACACTAACTAACCTTGGAACATTGAAAAGTGCAGCCGCATTCAGGAGAGCGTCTGAGTCTAACTTTCCGTTTGGATGCGAGGCTCTTCTGCAGCAAGTTTTTCATGAGTCAACAGAGAGTGTTCCTGGATCCTGGATCGTGGAGCCATGTTGCTGTGTCCATGTATGAGGCACACACAGCACAGCCTCTGGGGCTGGGGGTGGAGTCTGGGATAGTTGTTGGTTGTCCCAGCTGGGCCTCTCCATCCTGCGTCCTCTTGAGTGTGCTTGGTGGGGCCTGAGGCTGTCTTGTGAAGTGAGGAGTACTTGGCATTTCTTCTCTGTACTCTTAAGCTGATGTAAACCTGCTCCTCGTGCAAATTGTGGAAATTCCTCATGCAGGTTGTAGAAGCTCCTTAGGCAGGTCATGGAATCTCCTCTCTGTTACCCTCCACCGTGCAACAGAAACCAGTGGGGGATTCCCAGGAAAACTGTAAAGTGACTGAGATAGTCACATGCTGTCTTGGTTCCAAGCCAGCAAGTTCACAGCAGCCAATCCTGGCTTTCCAGTGTTCTGCTGCGGGAGGGAGAAATGGGAATTAACCCGTCATGCAAAAAAAGTTGTTACAAAAATAATCCTTGACTTTGTGTGAGTGTGTGTGTCTGTGTGTGTCTGTGAGTGTGTATGTAGTATGTGTATATATGAGTATGTATGTGTGGTGTGTGTGTGTATATGTATTGCATGTATAAATATGTGTGTGTGTGGTATGTATGTATATGTGTGTATATGTATATGCATGTATAAATATGCATGTGTGTGTATGTGTGATATGTGTATGTATGTGTGAATGTGTTTGTGTATATGTGTATGTATCTGTGAGTGTATGTGTATGTATGTGTATGCAAGGTATGTGTGTGTATGTGTGCATGTGTGTATGTATATATTATATGTATATGTAAGTGTGTGTTTGGTATGTGTGTGAATGTGTGTGTATATATATATGTGAGTGTATGTGGATGTATGTGTAGTATATGTTTATGCAAGGTATGTGAGTATGTGTGTGCGTGAGTGCATGTGTGTATGTGTATAGTATATGTGTATGTGAGTGTGTGTGTGGAGAGTGTGTGCATGAGTGTGTGTGTGAGAGAGAGTGTGTATGAGTATATGTGTGTGTGTGGTATGTATGTGTATGTGAGTGTGTTTTCTTCAGTGGCTTCTACTGCTAAAGCAAATGTGTATGTGGTGAAGTGTCCCCTCTTAATATTAAAATATTAGCTTTCATTTGGGTTTCCTCTTTTTGCTTTCATGTATAGCTATTCTTCAGCAGGTGCTCAGAAGTATATAGAGCTTGAGGGGTCTTTGGACCCCTCCTTTGTCAATAGAGAAGAAGGGATCATCTGGGGATTGATCCAGATGTTTTTTCCTGTGTCTCAGTACCTCCGAGGGAACTGCCATCTCATAGCATAGTCTCACTGTTATCTAATCACATGCTGTCTTGCTAACTTCCTTTCTGATCTCTTTCATGTGTGAGGAGATCTGGTTGTATGTTCTGTGGCACTGAGGATGCTTCTGTCTACAGGAAAAAGACAACCCAGATCAAGCTGCCTTTAATCAGAAGGCTTAAGTACTGAAAAGTCCACTTCCATGGTTTCAGGCTCGTGGTAACTCAGCCACTCTTATAGTGTCCCACCGACCTGATTTCCTTTTCTCTACAGGCACACCTTTGCAGTGGTTTCGCTTAAACCACAACCTGATCCCTAATGATCCCACATGGCTGACAGCCACTTTGGAGTTTTATATATAGTTCAACGTCCATGAAAAAACTCTCATAAAGACTGTCGCCCGTTGTCTGGAAGGTTTTATGTGGGTCTTGTGTCTGCCATTGGAGCTAGAAGATACAGTGCACTGATTGGCTCAGTCTAGATCACATGATCGAGTGCTTGGGAGTAAAGTCAGCATCCCTGAAACAGAGATCTCTGGAAAGGGATTTCGACTGGGAGGAGGGTGAACGGTGTAAAGAAATTGCTTCTCCACCTTTTGGTTTCGAGTACTATGCACCTTGTTCTTCTGGGTGCTGTGGTATTTAATGCTGGTGCTAGGAATATGTCTCTGAGGGCAGACTCTTGCATGTTCTCTACCAATATTCCGCTTTCCACCTCTCCTCCTTTTCCTCGTTCTATGTCTAGACATGAACGAGTTTGTTGAAACAGGCCATGTGTGAGTGCCTGAAAAGGGGAGGGGGGATTATAGACAAGAATGGCTAGCTATCCATTCAATCAAATATATCAAAGGAAAGAAAGGAAGAAATAAAGGGAGTAGAAAGAAAGAAAAGAAAGAAAGAGAGGAAGAGAAAATTTTATTTTTATGGCATTGTTCAGAGGGGATGGGCTCAATAAAGCTGCAACATGCACAGTAAGAAGTGTGCCCACCTCCTTTGTTAATTGTTGAACTTTTGAACTTCCCTAATCAGTCTGTGTGTCCCCATGTCATTGCCCAGATCCTGTCTTCAGTGAACCTTAAATGCTGTTCCATTTTTCTCTGCCAGTGGACAGTTCGCAGTTGTGAAGAAATGTCGTGAGAAAAGCACCGGTCTTCAGTATGCGGCCAAGTTCATCAAGAAGAGGAGGACCAAGTCCAGCCGGCGGGGCGTGAGCCGGGAGGACATCGAGCGGGAGGTCAGCATCCTGAAGGAGATCCGGCACCCAAATGTCATCACCCTGCATGAGGTCTATGAGAACAAGACAGATGTCATTCTGATCCTGGAGCTGTGAGTGTTCTCTGTGGTGTCCAGGAGAGACTGGGGAGGGCATGGGGCTGCACAGGGCTGCACGGGCTATCGTTAGCCCAACGGGGCCATTCTGGAGAGAAGCCTGAGCTGTCTGCCTTAGCCTTAAGTTGCCTGGAAGATGCGGCTTCCAGTAACTAAGGAACTTGATTTGCAGAGGGTCCCTGAATCTTGGGGCTCACCCACTCTCTGAAGTTCATCTTTGTTTGCCATAAGCACATTACTTCATGGGTTCTCTGTAAGCATCATGCGTGTACCCCACTGTCTTCCTTGTCTTTTTTCCCCTTGCTCTCCATCCTCCTTCCTCTCATTTCTCCTTCCTCCTCCCTCTTAATCTTTCACACACACCCTGCTTTTAACTGTGGAACTGTCAGCGATAATTACAGGAAGGACCCAGTTGAAGTTGAGCACTGAGACGTGATTACAGGACTCTTTTAAGCATGCTGCTGCGTTTCCATCTTGCCCATCTGGTGTCGTGGTGGGCAGCTGATCGACAAGCATTGTTCTAAGCCGTTTGTGGTTTCTACCTCCTGCCCCTCCCTTTCCTGGATCCCTGCCTGCCTGGGCTGTGTGGGGACCCACTGCGACCAAGGCCAGCAGCCCAGTCTTGCAAGGGAGAGGAAGACAGTCGAGGGTTCTCAGAGAGTCTCTCTGTAGGCATTTTGGATGTCCACTTGGGGAAAGCTGGATGACATGCCCTGACAGCTGATCCCTGGTGGTCCTCAGTGGTCACAAGTCTCATGCAATTCCTGGGAGCTTTCTAAGTTCTGGTGTGCCCGCCCACTGTTTAACAGCTCCCTCTCTTTGTATATAAATTAGATGGCATACAACTCCTTTAACCTTTTGGTTCTTTTGGAATTCCTGTCCTGTCGTAAATGATGCTGGAGGAAGGTTTGCACAGCTACGGCAAAGTTAGCAGGCATAGTCAGGTGACTCCCAGACCATGACCCAGGACAGCCCCACAGCCCTCTCCATACGCTACAGACTGTAGCATCCCACGGGCTATTTTATAACATACCCATCTCCACCTCCTAACCCTCAAACGTGCCAACAGAACGGTGAAATGTGTAAACTCTGAGACCTGCTCCCTTAACTCAGCGTGAGATTTACACACACCTTATTCCTTAGAAAACTGCCTAGTAGCACTCTACAACCCGGATGGTAGAGTGTTCATTCTTCCATTACCCAGTGGACATTTGGGCTGCCTCTAGTATATCATAGTCATGAGTGAAGCAGTCCCCAGCACTCACAGACTCCTGTGAACACACATCTCCCCACCCCCTGGGTAAGCACTCAGGAGTGGGGTTGCTGGGGAATGTGGAAATCCCACCAGCGACCACCAGGCTTGCTAAGTTTCACTCTCCAGCCTCCCCAGCAGTAGGTAGCTTCAGTTGCCCTGCCAGCACCAACGCTGGCAGTGTTGGTGTTCTTAGTGGCATGTATGTGGTTGGGTGGCTGACAGCGTGCAGCTTTATGTTGCTGATGGTATGGTGACCTTGAGGACAGCTTGAGAAAGGTCAGCCAGAGCAGCAGCTGGAGGAGGCTAGGAGTGGGAAGGGGGGGCTATAAGGACGGTTCCCTCATCGTGGGGTCAGGAGCATCTTCATAGATTCCAGTGGCCTGATGTTCTTACCGCTTCACCTCAAGTGTATGTGTGGCTTTGGTGGTTCCGATATGTGTCACTGACCGAGCTGTAAGGTTGTTCAGACATTTGGTTAAAATGCTCTCCATTGGGTCGTGGGCTTGATTCAATCAGTGATGGCCCAGCAAGAGCAAAATTATCAGCCCCCCACCCCCCTGAGTAAGAGACATTTCTGGAGCTACCCTACAGGGATCTGAGAAGATATCTCTAATCACCCCAGTACAGATACTATTTTTTTCGTTTGTTTGTTTGTGTGTTCAAAGCACAGTGGTCAGACTCCAGGCTGGGCTCTGCCCTTGTGTTCTTTGCCACCCTGAAAAGTAACTTTAAGCCAGCAAATTTCCCTCTTGCCACTTGCTTCATGGTAGAACAGTCTGTTCACGGTAGAGCTATCTACCGTAACAGCTCAGTACAGAGTAAGCGTGAAGGAGGCATAGGCTACATCCTGCAATCACGACTTCACATCCTCCACACACCATTGTTCTGTAATGGAGTCACGCCGAGGCAAAGATTTCTTCTGTCTGTGTTCTTGCCCTCCCACCTCATTGCACAGTGAAGCCACTAGGAAACTCCGGCGTGTGCTTGAATCACTCTGTAACTCACTTGGTTACCTGGCGAGCGGCGAAGACAACTTAGAGAAGTTAGTGTTGGCCGTGTGACTTAACTTTCTGTGGCTGTGACAAAATGCCCAAGACAGTCAATGTGAAAGGAAAGAAGGTTTTATTTTGACTCATAGTTCAGAGTGTCAGTCTGTGGTTGCTTGGCTTTGTCAGGTGGAGACCTAGGTAGGCAGGACATCGTAGTAGTGAGCACACATTGGTGTTTATTTGTTCCTTCCATGGTGGCCAGGAAGTAGATAGAGAGTTAGGAGGTGCTGGCATTCTAGTACCCTTGGAGGTACTCTCTAGTGACCTCATTTCCTTCATTAATCATCCCTCATTTCAGGCTCAACCACCAGCTGCTAGCACCACATGGACTACATGGGGTTCTGGTAGACACTTCCTATCCATGTGCAAACACTGATGCTGTCTCGGAGTGCGGTGGTGTCAATTGGATGGACACACTGGCTCATAGCATTGCACATTGGTCTGTAGCACACCAAAGGTGTTTGTCATTGGAGTTTAAGATCCAGATTGGCGCCGGGCAGTGGTGGCGCACGCCTTTAATCCCAGCACTTGGGAGGCAGAGGCAGAGGCAGGCGGATTTCTGAGTTCGAGGCCAGCCTGGTCTACAGAGTGAGTTCCAGGACAGCCAGGGCTACATAGAGAAACCCTGTCTCGAAAAAAACCAAAACCAAAACCAAAAAAAAAAAAAAAAAAAGAAAAAAAAAGATCCAGATTGGCAAGATCTTCCAAGCTTCCTTTTTTTTTTTAAGTCTAATCTAGTTTTTTTTTTTTTTTTTAAAAATGTGGACAGTATGGTTAATTTATAATATTCATAAGAGGAATAAACAATATGTAAAAGCCTTATAGACACCGGAGTTTGAGAACATTTCATGTGAGCAGTGGCATCAAGGAACCACTGACACAGAGGAAGCCACCTTAGGTAAGTGTGGAAATAGAAAGCCCTGGACGGGTCCAGATTCCCCTGAAAGACACGGCACAAAGTTAGCACTAGGAAACAGTTTAAAACTTTGGACAGTGTGTGGAAACGTTAGTTCCCGAGTAATAGCATTCATTAGAGTCCCTGGAAAGGCTTACCGAAGGTGAGTTTTCCACTCTTTTTTAGAGTTTCATTGTTAGGGGCTCAAAGATTAACTAATTAGCTCGTCAGTGGCGGTACCCACCTTTTAATGACAGCACTTTGGAGGCAGAGAGGTAGGTGGATCTCAGTGGTTTGAGGCCATTCCTGATTTACATAGTGACTTCCAGGACAGCCAGGGCTATACAGAAGTCCTGTCCCCAAATAAAAACAAAACAAAACAAAACCCCCAAAATTAATAAGTAATTAAGAATCCTTGATACAGGGCTTCATCTCTCCTGGGCTAGGTTTGAAGTGCTATGTAGAGAGAATGACTTATAACTCTCAAGGGGGATTCCGGGTCTGCACCGCTAAGTCTAGCTTTGTGTTATGCTAGGGGTCCAGACCAGGGCTTCATGAATGCTCTGTGCAAGCATTTGGCCACTGAGCTGTGTCCCTAGTGAAGCACTGCTGCTTTCAACATGTTCTCGTGCGGACGTTGTGCCAGGTCTGGGCCCCATCTTTTGAGGAGACGTTAGTGGTTGGGTTATGCCTCCATATCCAAATATATTGAAACTCTTAATAGTTTCTCAGAAAAAATGTGACTTTACTGGGACAAAGGGTGATTTCCAGTGTGCTTAGTTCATTCGTGGTCAGACTGGAGTAGAGCAGGGCACTCACCCAGTATGGTTGGTGACATTATAAGAAGACCCCGGGCAGACTGAGATGCAGGGAGGATGCTGGCAGATTGAACCTTGGAGAGATGGATCACAGCGCAGGAGTGCTCGGAACGCCTTCAAACCAAGGGAGCAGTAGAGACAAGTGTTGATTTTGGAATCATGACCTCTAGACAAGTAGTAAATTGTGTTAAGCCTCTCCGGGGTGTGTGTGTGTGTGTGTGTGTGTGTGTGTGTGTGTGTGTGTGTGTATGTGATTCCATTCCAAGTGCAGGTCATGAAAACAATGCTTTTTAAAATTTTAAATGGTTATAGTTTATTATATTTTAAAACTTTTATGTATGTACATGGTATGCATGTGTGCATTTGTTTCTGTGTGTATGGGAGCACTTATGTGTGAGGTCAGAGTTTGGTATCGGTGTCTTCTTCTATTGCTTTCCATAATCATCATAAAAACAAACAAATAAACCACCCAATATAGGATTCTAACCACATTAACACATACTGTACTGTGATATTAACTGCATGCACGCTGCTGTGCCTGATCCTCAGACAATTCTTTTTGACAGACTAAAACTCATCCCCTGTTAAACAGCAGTTCTTTTTTTGGCTCTTTGGGTTTGGCTGGGGTGGGAAGTTCTGGATGAAGTTGCTCCTGGCAGACAGATTGCATGATTGGATAACTTCTGAAAGATCATTGCCTGTTTATTCCTTAGCCAAACCCAGAGGCGCAATCACTTCTGCACCATCATGCACTAGGGTGGTGCAGACCCTTGGCTGGCTCACCCAGAACTGGGAGAGTGTTTCAAGAGACAAAGTCCAGTTATGAATAAAGTGTTTTAAAAGTGATGCTTCTAGGGCTGGCGAGATGGCTCAGTGGGTAAAAGCACTGACTGCTCTTCCGAAGGTCCTGAGTTTGGATCCCAGAAACAACATGGTGGTTCACAACCACACATAATGAGATCTGATGCCCTCTTCTGGTGTGTCTGAAAGACAGCTACAGTGTATTAAGCAGGATCGAGCGGGGCCTAGAGCGCGAGCAGGCCAGAGCGAGAGGAGCTGGAAGAGGTCCTGAGTTCAATTCCCAGCAGCCACACACATGATGGCTCACGGCCATCTGTACAGCTACAATGTATTTATATACACAAAACAAAGCAAAATAAAATAAAATAAAATAAATCTTTAAAGTAAAGTGATGCTTCTAGGCAAAGTGATAAACAAGAGGGGAAGCTGAACAAGAGGGATGTAGGAACCCATTTCTCACGCACCCCCTCCCCCCTTCCCCTTTCTCCCTGGTGCCTGCAACACAGAGGAGCACTGAGATTTCTTGATGATCTCTCTTGCTGGCACACTTGCTTGTTTCTCCCAGAGATTGAACTCTTGTGACTTTTTGAACCTTTGCTTTTGTGCATGAAGGCAATTTCAAGAGCTCCTCTGGCACCTCACCCCTCAGAACTCTCTTATTAGGCAAGAGCAGAGAATTCAAGAGCGTGTGGTGGCAGCGTTAGCCTTTCACAACAGCTCAGGTCACATACAGCAGACGGCTTTCCACTCAGGTGTGCTCTTGAGAACTAAAACCCTGTGTGTGTGTTTCTCAAGCGTTCTTTATTCTTGCCAGGCCAGTTGAAAACTGTTCCTTACGTGATTAATCGGTGTTTTTACTCACTGTGTGGATGGCTTGGTTCGTGGATCGCCATGTGTGCCTCAGCTCTTGGATGTGTGGTTTGAAGGCTCTTTGCATTGTCTCTTATTGTGTTATCTGGAGCAATGTGGGCTATGCATGAGCTGTTGACCTTGATGATGGGGACCCTCTGCTTATAAGCAAGGAAGTTACAATCTCTAAGGTTTGGGGAACTTGGGGTACAAGTAGCTGTCCCCTGTCCAGGGTCCGCAGGGTCTGCCCCCTGCATGGTGCCCATGCCCTCTTCACACTGCCTCATCACAGGGCTCGGTTCTCTCCTGTCTTGGTGAGATTCTCTTGAGAGCTGCACATGTCAAGGCTGGGGCTGTAGCAAGCCCTGTAGAGCTTCTGTCCCAGTCATGGGCTGTCCTTCTATGGGGCTGCTCTTGAGGCTTCACATTTCTTCACAGTGTGCTCCCCTCTCCCTGAGGCTTGAGGGCTACAGGTTCGGGATCCAGGCTGTGCTTGTTTTCTTCTTTGTTGAGCCTCCTTCCATCTTCAGATGAGTTTACTATATCCTCTGCTCCTGATGGTAAGGGAAAGGGCTTCTGTTGAGGCTGACGAAAATGTGACACACAATGCTTTAATATGTGTGCAGTTCAAGACACATAACCATTGACTCCTAGTGTATTTCTGATTCCAAGATAGTATCACTAGGTGTCTCAGAGACCCACAAGCATCCTCCTCAGCATTACATCCAAATGGATTTCCTCAAACTTCAAATGGTCTAATGTGAGCTTCTGGTCTCCTTGCTAGCCCATGGCTTCCCTTGCTCTTTTTGGCTTCCTATCTACTATTCCACAACGTCCATAGTTTTGTTTTATCTCTTCATCACCTTTAGAAGTGTATTAACCATAGCATTTACTAGAGTATGTGTGTGTTCTCTGGGACAGTGCTAGGATTTTGTTTTGTTCGGATACACCAAACATTCAGGAGATGATGTGCAGGCTAGCACAGTGCCTAGTCAAAGTGGCCCAAGTCCTGGTGAGTCCAAGAGGCTAGCAGGGAGAAGGCTCTCTGGTTCTTAGGAACAAAGCAGTGAGGGCCCTGTCTAGGGTGGGCATTGGGGGTGAGGAGAGGAAGGAATGACTGCAGCATTGCTGTCCAAGGCCCTGTGGCCTACCATGCTTAATGTAATCTTCTTTAAAGGGAACAGGCAGTTTCCCAACAATGAACCATGCGTTGTTGTATTCCTACTGAATGTGTGAAGGTTGGGACAGTGTGACTAGAAAGATGGTCAGTGGATGGGAATGCAGGAGTTGAAAGCTTACTGTGGTGTAGATTTATGTCACTGGGATGTGGGTAGCTGAGCTTGCCATAGACATGCTGTGGTGTAATCCTGCTCACTGTGGAGCATATGTCAAATTAATGCTCATAGAAAGAAATCAAGATGGCAGAGGATCAAATAACTACTCGCTTAAGATGGAGTCCTGCTTTCAGGCCCCTGGACTATGTTGCTGAAAGGGACATGCTGATGTCATCTCCATCTTTGAGCAGCTCTCATAGGGCTGGGTCTTTACTCTCAGCTCCATCTTCTAGCAGAACAAGGCTACTTCTTTTCTTTCCTTTCAGCATAGGTGGTCAGCTAAAGGCTCTCCTCACTTCATTCAGATCTATTCTCCAGGGTTCCTAATTCCCTTCCTGCCCTGCCCTTTATCCCCATTATTAACTCCCAGGGGCTGAGCTTCTTAGCATGTAAAAGGATAACAAGGAGGAAATGATGGGAAGGCTCCATACCCACAAGTGAATTTCAGTTCTAAAAAATCTTTCTCTTCCTCCACCTTTTCATCTTCCTCTTAAAATACATCCTCACAGTAAGGAGAGGATCTCCTGTGTGCATGTGAGGAGCTCAGCTCTCCACATGTGTGTCTCCGGGACAGCACAGCCCTTTGCATTTGCTGTGTTCTCTCTGACAGGTTTTCCAGACTGGATTTTCAGGTCATTAGCAGCAATCAGCAGCTGTCATTTTAGCTCCTTCAGTGGAGAGTTCAACCGGGTCGGGAAGGAGGAGCCGAAGTCACACAGCCCCTGGATAATCACTTCCCCTTGTTTCCAGCTAGACAAGATAAATTGGGTTTGGAATCATCCACTATCTATGGCTGTCTTAGCTTGGTTTATGTCCCACTGGCCTTTCATTCTAATACCAAATATAATTACCCAAGCTGAAGAGAGGTCTGGCTGCCCCAGCTTCTCCGTTTGCCCCACTTTCGATTGGCCTAATTCTTTCTGTGGGTTTCCAAAGCTTGGGCTGAGGCCATTAAAGTAAAAAGAGCCTTGGCATACACTTCAGGGCTTTCTGGCTGTTGGGTTTTTCATTTCCCCTGGAATGAGTATTTAGTTCAAGCAATCTACATGGCCCAAGTGCCCGGGGGGATCTTGTCTCTTAGCTCTTTCTCTCTTATCACTTCCTCCACAGCAGTGCTGATTCTGGACATTATTCAGTACTTTGACTATGGCCATTGATGTAGGTCACCAGGCTAAGTGGATGAGGGAGTGTATGCTAGATGATGGTTTATTTCCAAGATCAAGGCAGGGTACCATGTTATAATATGATATGGCCTCTTTCTCTCAGCAACATAACCCCACTGCCATCCTGGGGTCCCTCCCATGGGAGTGCAGCCTTTACCTTCTCCCCAATCCCAGCTCTACTGATCTTGGGAGGTGCTGGAGTGTGTAAGAGGTGGGCAGTTAACCAGAAGTAAGACTCCATGATGCAACATTCATGATGTTCTTGCCATGACAAGGTGAGGAATATGTGGTGATGTGGTCTTTCCTAGTCACCAATGCTCCTGTAAACAAGTCCAATAGACTTATTGGTTCACTAAGTTGAACTTGAGTGGAATGTCACTTTGGCATGTCACCCGCACCATAGCTGGTGAATATATATTTGTTCACACCCCAGGGAATGCTGTACAGTACCAAGGGGCCATACAGACAGTCTGAGGGCTATGAGTCTCACTCTGCACACCCACAGTCCACACACAGTGACATAACCACTGTACTCTAAGATGTGCTATCCTGAGGGACGTGTGTTTCCTAGTAGGCTTTTTGTCTGATTACCCTGCTAGTCAAAATTTTCCACTTTCTGAAGGCCAACTGCAGTGTGAATTTCTGCATCTAACTTTCTTAAGAGCGGAGTCTTTATTGCCCCATGTGTGTATTTTCCTCCTCTCTTCTCTCCTTCCTTCCTCCCTTCTTCTGTGCTGGAGAAACAGACCCAGAGCCTAGAGTGCTCCAGTTCCCAGTACTGAGTCACACTCCCAATATGGTGAAACCAACTTTACATCTCTTAAAGTACATTGCCTATAGTCTTTGGTTTGATGGGTAGGGTGGCTCAGCCTCATGCTTTGAGTATTAAGTGTATACTCTACCCTGCTAGTGGAGCAGCTAGAGATCGCTTGGACCCCAGGCTTCCTTTCTAGCTTACCTGTCTCTCATGACATCACCTGACGTAGATACTAAGAACCCTTACCTACTACCTCTTCCCCACCTCAACTGAAAAGGAACCTGGGAAACCCCAAGTCCAGAGCTCCTCATGGCTGGAACTAGAAACCTGAGGTTCCCCCTCACATCACAGTCACCCCCTAAGGCCCCTCCAATCTCAGGTATCTCAGGCCATGGTCTGCAGAACTGTGAATTGTTCTCCTTGCAGTTTTTGCCCATTGCCCAGCTGAACTGATGGGCTCCATCATTATCTCTGGGAGCTTTAAACAAATTCTTACTTCATCTATTTGGAATATTTTCATGTCAGTTCTCATTCATTCTTCTCCCCTTCCTCCCTCCCCCCACCCTCAACGTGTCCTTTCTCCTGATCCCTTGTAGAGATGGAAATGCAGGCAGAGAATCAGAAAATGAGTAAGTGTTCTGAGGTGGGGGAAGAAGGGCTGTGATTTATGTCAATCCATTGTAGGTGTGACAACCACCTACCTGAGACAGGCGCTCTGCAGGATGTGATGTGCTGCCCAGTGTGAACAGCATGTAGTGGGTCCGATGCCCTATCCCCCAGGAGCTAGGAAGGGTTCCTCTTCCAAAGGTACCAACCTGTCTTTGAACTGAAAGCAGTGTTCAGGCTCGACTGTCCTGGGGTAGAGAAAAAGTAGTTTGTTTGTTTGTTTTTTTTGCTGAAAGAGGAAGAGAGAAATAAAATGGACGACACTTGATTGCTTGGCCTTGAGCTTGAGTGTGTGGTCATCTCAGTCAGGGCTCGGCGAGACTTTCTGGGAGCTGGAGGGGTCTGAGACTGTGGCTTAGGACATAGAAGAGCTTCTCTATCCTCTTTGCAGCTCGCAGGTATGGTCTGGCTTACCCACATGCATGGTGCCTGCTGCTGCTGCTGCTGCTGCTGCTGCTGCTGCTGCTGCTGCTGCT
>JADRCD010197595.1:15765-51044 GCA_019843815.1 Montemys delectorum | reverse complement strand
AAAAAAAAAAACCAAATGAACAAACAAACAAACAAAACAAAAAACAAAAGTAGTTTCAGAGTCAAGCATTTAAAAGAGACCAAACCCGCCGGGCAGTGGTGGCGCACACCTTTAATCCTAGCGCTTGGGAGGCAGAGGCAGGCGGATTTCTGAGTTCGAGGCCAGCCTGGTCTATAGAGTGAGTTCCAGGACAGCCAGGGCTACACAGAGAAACCCTGTCTCAAAAAACCAAAAAAAAAAAACAAGATAGAAGCTAGACCAACCACAAAGTTACCAAAGGAGACAAAAGAGCCACAGATGTGGAAAGAAAGTTTAAAATATGTAAGAATTCAGCAAGAAAATTAAGAGTCTGAAAAGAATCAAAAGGAAACTATGATCCATTCATCAATCAAATAATCAAATAAAAATGAAAAAGAAAAAAAGAAAGAAAGAAAGGAAGGAAGGAAGAAACAAAACATCATCAATAAACAAAACTAAATAGAACAATGAATTTGAGGACAGGAAAATATTCAAACACATAAAATGAAAAGACAAGAACAGCAATAAACAAAAGAAATCTGACCAAAACTTCAAAGGATTTTTGGCCTGCATTCAATAAGCTACATGTAAGAACTCATTAGATTAAAAAAAAAAAAAAAAAGACCAGCCAGCAGGCACAGGCCTTACAAGTGGCAGGGCAGCTGGGACAGGATGCTTTTTACTTCCATCTACACCTAGGAGGGACAGCAGATCCGATCCACAGCCCTCTCTGCCCCTTCCCCTCAAGCAGAGAGCTTGCATCCAGGGAGTGCTCCAACCCAGGGACTTGGGTGAGATTGCCATTTTCTCTCCAGTGACTTTCTAAGGCAGGACCAGCTGGGAGGCACAGGCCTCACAAGTGGCAGAGCAGTCAGGACAGGATCCTTTCTACCTCCATCTACACCTAGGAGGGAAAGAAGATCCACAGCCTTTTCTGCCCCTTCCCCTCAAGCAGAGAGCTTGCATCCAAGGAATGCTCCAACACAGGGAATCAGGAGGGACAACAGATCCACAGCCCTCTCTGCACCTTTCCTGCAAGTGGAGAGCCTGTCTCCAGGGTATGCTCTGACCCAGGAGTCAGGAGGGAGGATTGATCCACAGCTCTCTGCACAGAGGTTTTACCAGAGGAGAGCTGATCTCCCAGAAGTGCTGACACAGTCTTACAGACCCACAGGAGGAACAAGCTCCAGCCAGAGACAGCAAGAACATCTACCACCAGAGATCAACAAATGGCAAAAAGCAAATGCAAGAATCTTACCAACAGAAACTAAGACTACTTGGCTTCATCAGAACTTAGTAATCCCACCACAGCAAGTCCTGGATATCCCAAAATGCCAGAAAAGCAAGATTTGAATCTAAAATCATACTCACAATGGTAATAGAGGAATTTAAGAAGGACATGAATAACTCCCTTAAAGAAATACAAGAGAACACAGGTAAACAGGTTCAAACCTTAAAGAGGAAACACAAAAATCCCTTAAAGAATTACAGGAAAGCACAACCAAACAGGTGAAGGAATTGAACAAAACCATCAAGGACTTAAAAATAGAAGTAGAAACAATAAAAAAATCACAAAGAGAGACAACTCTGGAGACATAAATCCTAGGAAAGAAGTCAGGAACCATAGATGCAAGCATCACCAACAGAATACCAGAGATAGAAGAGAGAATCTCAGGTGGAGAAGATACCATAGAAAACATTGACACAAAAGTCAAAGAAAACACAAAGTGCAAAACATCCAGGAAATCCAGGACACAATGAGAAGACCAAACCTAGGGATAATATGTATAGAAGAGAGTGAAGACCTCCAACTTAAAGGGCCAGTAAATATCTTCAACAAAATTATAGAAGAAAACTTCCATAACCTAAAGAAAAAAATACCCATGAACATACAAGAAACCTATAAAATTCCAAATAAACTGGACCAGAAAAGAAATTCCTCCTGCCACGTAATAGTCAAAACACAAAATGCACAAAACAAAGAATGAATATTAAAAGCAGTGAGGGAAAAGTGTCAAGTAACATATAAAGGCAGGCCTATCAGAATTACATGAGACTTCTCACCAGAGACTATGAAAGCCAGAGGATCCTGGGTTGATGTCATACAGACCCTAAGAGAACACAAATGTCAACCCAGGCTACTATTGCCAGCCAACAAAGCTCTCAATTACCAAAAGTGGAGAATACAAAGTATTCCATGACAAAATCTAATTTATACAATATATTTCCACAAATCCAGCCCTTCAAAGGTTAATGAATGGAAAACTCTAACACAAGGAGGGAAACTACATCCTGGAAAAAGCAAGAAAATAATCTTCCAACAAAACTAAAAGAAGATAGCCACATGAACAGAATTCCAGCTCTAACAACAAAAATAACAAGAAGCAACAATTACTTTTCCTTAATATCTGTTAACATCAATGGACCCAATTCCCCAATAAAAAGACATAAACTATCAGGCTGGGTATATAACAGAACTCGACATTTTGTTGCATACAGGAAACCCACCTCAGTGACAAAGACAGAAACTACCTCAGAATAAAAGGCTGGAAAACAGTTTTCCAAGCCAATGGTTCCAAGAAAAAGGGTAGATTAGCCATTCTAATATCAAATAAAATCAACTTTCACCCTAAAGTGATCAAAAAAATAAGGAGGGATACTTCATATTCATCAAAGGTATAATCTACCAAGATGAACTCTCAATTCTGAACCTTTATGCTTGAAATGCAAGGGTATCTATATGTATACAAGAAACTTTACTAAAGCTCAAAGCACACATTGCACCACACACAATAATAGTGAGAAATTTCAACACCCCAATCTCTGCAATAGACAGATGAGAAATTAAACAAAGACACAGTGAGACTAACAGAAGCTATGAATCAGAAGGATTTAACAGATATCTATAGAACTATTTATCCTAAAACAAAAGGATATACCTTCTTCTTAGCATCTCATGGTACCTTCTCCAAAATTGACCATATAATTGGTCACAAATCAGGCCTCAACAGATATAAGAAGATTGAAATAATTCCTTGTATCCTATCAGACCACCATGTACTAAGGCTGCTCCTCAGTAACAACATAAACAATAGAATGTCCACATACATGTGGAAGTTTAACAACACTCTACTCTACTCAATGATAACTAGGTCAAGGAAGAAATAAAGAAAGAAATTAAAGACTTTCTAGAGTTTAATGAAAATGAAGCCACAACATATACAAACTTATGGGACACAATAAAAGCAATTCTAAGAGGAAAACCCATAGCTTTAAGTGCCTCCAAAAAGAAACAGGAGAGAGCATACACCAGCAATTTGACAGCACATCTGAAAGCTCTAGAACAAAAAGAAAGAAATTCACCCAAGAGGAGTCGAAGGCAGAAAATAATCAAACTCAGGACTGAAATCAACCAAATAAAACAAAAAGAACTATAGAAAGAATTAACCAAACCAGGAGCTTTGAAAAAAATCAACAAAATAAATAAACCCTTAGCCAAACTAACAAGAGAGCACAGAAACAGTATTCTCATTAACCTTATCAGTAAAAGAAAAGGGAGACATAACAACAGACACTGAGGAAATCAAAAAATCATGAAATCCTACTACAAATGCCTATACTCAACAAAACTGGAAAACCTGGATGAAATGGACAATTTTCTAGATAGATACCAGGTACCAAATTTGAATCAAGATCAGATAAACAATCAAAACAGTCCCATATCTGTTAATGAAATAGAAACAGTCATTAATAGTCTCCCAACCAAAAAAAGCCCAGGATCAGATGGTTTTAGTGCAGAGTTTTTTCAGACTTTCAAAAGAGACCTAATACAAATACTCCTCAAATTATTTCACAAAATAGAAACAGAAGGTACTATACCCAATTCATTCTATGAAGCTACAATTACTCTTATACCTAAACCACACAAAGACGTAAGAAAGAAAGAAAACTTCAGACTAATTTCCCTTATGAATATCGATGCAAAAATATTCAATAAAATTCTTGCAAACTGACTGAAAGAACACATCAAAATGATCATCCATCATGATCAAGCAGGCTTCATCCTAGGGATGCAGGGATGGTATATTGTACAGAAATCCATCAATGTAATTCACTATATAAACAAACTCAAAGAAAAAAAACATATGATCACCTCAATAGATGCTGAGAAAGCATTTGAAAAAATTCAACATCCCTTCATGATAAAAGACTTGGAAAGATCAGGAATTCAAGGCTCATACGTAAACATTGTAAAAGTATTATACAGGAAACCAGTGGCCAACATCAAAAGAATGGAGAGAAACTTGAAGCAATCCCACTCAAATCAAGGACTAGACAAGGCTGCCCACTCTCTCCCTACCTACTCAATATTGTACTTCAAGTCCTAGCCAGAGAAATTAGACAACAAATGAAGATCAAAGGGATACAGAATGGAAAGGAAGAAGTCAAATCATCACTATTTGCTGATGATATGATAGTATACTTAAGTGACACCAAAAAATCCACCAGAGTCCTTCTAAACCTGTTAAACAACTTCAGCAAAGTAGCTGGATATAAAATTAACTCAAGCAAATCAGTGGACCTTCCTCTACACAAAGGATAAACAGGCTGAGAAAGAAATTAGGGAAACAACACCCTTCACAATAGTCACAAATAATATAAAATACCTTGGTGTGACTCTAACTAAGCAAGTAAAAGATCTGTTTGACAAAAACTTCAAGTCTCTGAAGAAGGAAATCGAAGAAGATCTCAGAAGATGGAAAGATCTCCCATGCTCACGGATTGGCAGGATAAATGTAGTAAAAATGTCCATCTTGCCAAAAGCAATCTACAGATTCAATGCAATCCACATCAAAATTCCAACTCAAATCTTCACAGACTTACAAAGAGCAATTTGCAAGTTCATCTGGAATAACAAAAAACCCAGGACAGCCAAAACCATTCTAAACAATAAAGGAACCTCTGGTGGAATCAGCATCCCATACTTTAACCTATACTACAGAGCAATTGTGATAAAAACTGCATGGTACTGGTACAGTGACAGGAAGGTAGATCAATGGAATAGAATTGAAGACCCAGAAATGAACCCATGCACCTATGGTCACTTGATCTTTGACAAAAATGCTAAAACCATTCAGTGGGAAAAAACGGTATTTTCAACAAATGGTGCTGGCTCAACTGGCAGTTAGCATGTAGAAGAATGCAAATGGATCCATTCCTATCTCCTTGTACAAAGCTCAAGTCCAAGTGGATCAAGGACCTCCACATCAAACCAGATACACTGAAACTGATAGAAAAGAGAGTGGGGAAGAGCCTCAAGCACATGGGCACAGAGGAAATTTTCCTGAACAGAACACCAATAGCTTATGCTCTAAGATCAAGAATTGACAAATGGTACCTCATAAAATTACAAATCTTCTGTAAGGCGAAAGACACTGTTAATAGGTCAAAATGGCAACTAACAAACTGGGAAAAGATCTTTACCAATCCTATATCTAATAGAGGGCTAATATCCAATATATACAAAGAACTCAAAAAGTTAGACTTCAGAGAACCAAATAACCCTATTAAAAAATGAGGTACAGAGCTAAACAAAGAATTCTCAACTGACGAATTCCAAATGGCTGAGAAGCACCTAAAGAAATGTTCAACATCCTTAGTCATCAGGGAAATGCAAATCAAAACAACTCTGAGATTCCACCTCACACCTGTCAGAATGGCTAGGATAAAAAACTCAGGTGACAGCAGATGCTGGATAGGCTGTGTAGAAAGAGGAACACTCCTTCATTGCTGGTGAGATTGCAAGCTGGTACAGCCACTCTAGAAATCAGTTTGGCGGTTCCTCCAGAAATTGGACATAGTGCTACCAGAGGACTGAGCTATACCACTCCTGGGCATATATCCAGAAGATGCTCCAACATGTAATAAGGGCACATGCTCCACTATGTTCATAGCAGCCTTATTTATAATAGCCAGAAACTGGAAACAATCCAGATATCCCTCAACACAGGAATGGATACAGAAAATATGTTACATCTACACAATGGAGTACTACTCAGCTATTAAAAACAATGAGCTTATGACATTCTTAGGGAAATGAATGGATCTGGAGAATATCATCTTGTGTGAGGTAACCTAATCTCAAAAGAACACAAATGGTATGCACTCTCTGATAAGTAGATATTAGCCCAAAAGATCAGAATACACAAATTACAATCCACAAACCACAAGAAACTCAAGAAGAAGGAAAACCAAAATGTGGATACCTCATTCCTTCTTAAAGCAGGGAACAAAATACCCATGGAAGGAGTTGCAGAAGAAGATATCGTATGACATGTAAATAAGAAAATATCTAATAAAAAAGAAAGAAAGAAAGAAAGAAAGAAAGAAAGAAAGAAAGAAAGAAAGAAGAAAAGAGAAAAAGGAAAAAATTCCAAGATAAAAATATAAAATTATAGCAAAAATGTTCTTAGACCTAGTGAAAGTAACAAACATGAAAACATAAAATCAATTAAGCTCTCTAATAACAAATAGGGCCATTCTATAGCATAATAGTCAATACATAAAACAAATAAACATACAAATAAAAAATCAGAAAACAAAGAAACAATACTAAAACCTTTGAGAGTAAAAGCTTTACTCATATTCAGAGTTAGAAACATCAGGACAATATTAAGTCTCTTGTCAGAAACAATAAACAAGCAACCAAATAATTATCCAACCCCAGAATATATAGATATTTCTATATATGCAACAAATATGCATATAAAAATATGTGTGTTATAGCAATGAATGAAAGAAAGAGCCACAAACTTTAACGAGAACAAGGAAGAATATATGCGAGGGGGTTGGAAGGAAGAAATGGAACGGTAAAATGACATAAAATATTATAATCTCAAACAAATAAAAAAGTAATACAAAAAGATAGGCAAATGTAGAATGACTTATTTCAAGACTTGAAAGTAAATAACTATTAACCAAGATTTCTATAGTCAGCAATGTTGTTTCTTAATATTGATAGAGAAACCACAACATTTCAAGACAAGTACAAAAAGAGACAATTTGTGACAACAAAAAGCCAGAACTAGAAATTACAGAAAGGAATACTACACATACAGTGATGACAGTCTCATCCAAAAGAGCACAGCAGGCAATATATTTACTGAGAAGAAAAAATAAATAGAGGAGACTCAGGATGGAATCCATCCTGTCCAACATAGCACATCACAGTCTTAATACAGAACAGGGAGGAAGAAAAGAACTATCAAAGATCCAAAGATCCAAGACAACCAATAAAGCCATGGAAATAGGAAAAGATCTTGTCAATAACAAGGCTGAATACAAATGTCTCCAACTAACCAACTAAAAAGATGCAAAATAATTAACCAGACTAAAGAAACAAGAACCAACTATCACTCTTCTTGAAGAAACACATATCTCTGGAAAAGACATCTAAAAACTACATCCTAAAGTATTGAAATCAACACACCAAAGCAAAAGAAATGATAAAGAAGCTGGCAGAGTGATGGTTATGACTCCAAAAACAGACTTCAAATGAGAACTTGTCAAAAGTTAGAAAAGATCGTGCCATATAAAGATGAGAATGACTCATCAAAAAGCTGTAACAGTTGTAATTGTTCATGCACCAAATCTTCCTTCCAATCCTGAGATAAACACTAAGCTTTATATATATGTATACATACATATATACATATATACATATATAACTAAAGTTGTGGTATGTATTAGTTAGGGATCTCTAGAGTCACAAAACTTATGGGTAGTCTCCATATAGTAAGGGAATTTGTTGATGACTTACAGTCTTTAGTCCAACTCCCCAACAATGGTCAGCAGTAGCTGTGAATGGAAGTCCGAGGATCTAGCAGTTGCTCAGTCCCACAAGGCAAGCAGGCAAAGGAGAATCTTCCTCCTTCCAATGTCCTTTTGTAGGTCTCTAGCAGAAGGTGTGGCCCTGATTAAAGGTATGTACCACCACGCCTGGATCTGGGACTTGCTTTGTCCCAGATGACCTTGAATTCAGAGATCTCCAGGGGATCATAGCCACTATGCCTCAAGATCTCCATGCCAAGACCCAGGTCAGAAACTTGTATCTCCCAGCCTCAAGATTGGGATCACATGTGAGCCCTCCAATTCTGGATTATAGTTCATTCTAGATATAGTCAAGTTGACAACCAGGAATAGCCACTACATGGTACTAGTGTGGCACTTCAATATCCCACTGTCAACTTTAAAATAATGTTCTAGTTTTATTTGTTTTATTGGGGTTAACAGCAATCAAAAGCAAGTTGGGGGAGAATACAGTTTACATCATCCTTTATTTCCAGGTAAGAGTTTGTCAGTGAGGGGAGACAAAGCAGGAACCTGAGGCAACAACTGAGAACTGAAACAGACCACAGACGATACTGCTTAGTTCTTGGCCTCCGATCTCAAATTAAGCCTCCTCTCTTTCATATTATATGTCCACATTCATAGAGACAGCATCATCTGAAGTTGGTTGGAACCACTCATATCAATTACCAATTACCAATTAAGAATATGCCCTGCAAACATGGTCACAGGGCAATCTGAGGGAGGCAGTTTTGTCATTGAGGTTCCTTCTTCCCAAGAGACTCTAGGTTTGTGTCAAGTTAACAGGTGAAGTTAATTGTGTCAGATTTCTTCTAAAGTAAGAAATATACAAAAATGCAAAAAATCAAAAATACCACATATTAACTAGATTTTAGCATCTACAAGATATTCTATTTAAATTATAAGGAGTGCATACTCTTCTTTTTATTATTTATTTATTTATTTTATTACTTTTTTTTTTTTTACAGTCCAGTTGTTTCCCCCTCCTGGTCTGCCTCACCCTGTCTCCAAGAAGATGTCCCTACTCCCCAGCTCCCCACCTGCCTCCAGTCCTCCCAACTCCCTGAGGCCTCAAGTCACTCAAAGGTTAGGGGCATCTTCTCTGACTGAGGCTAGACCAGGCAGTCCTCTGCTTGGAATAGCTAGTGTATGATGCCTGGTTGGTGGCTCAGTGTCTGAGAGATCTCAGTTAGTTGAAACTGCTGCTCTTCCTATGGGGTTGTTCCCCTCCTCAGCTTCTTCCACTCTTTCCCTAATCAAACACAGGGATCCCTGACTTCAGACCATTTGTGGGGTGTAAGTTTATGCATCAGTCTCAGTCAGCTGCTTGTTGGGTATCTCAGAGGGCAGCCATACTAGGCTCCTGTCTGTAAGCACATCATAGCATCAGCAATAGTGTCAGGTCTTGAAGCCTCTCCTTGAGATGGATCCCAAGTTTGGCTAGTCACTGAACCACCTTTCCCTCAGTGTCTTCTCCATTTTGTCCCTGCAGTTCTCTTAGACAGGAACAATTCTCTTTCAGCAAGAATTGATTTGATGCCCTTCATTTGATGCCCTGTCTTTCTACTGGAGGTGGACTCTACAAGTTCCCTCTTCCTATTGTTGCGCATTTCACCTAAGGTCCCTCTGAGTCCTGAGCATCTCTCACCTCCCAGGTCTCTGGCACTTTCTTTTCAAAGAATCTTTAAGATTCTACTTCATACTTTAGCAAAAGAAAAACGGAAGTCAGGCTCAAGAGAAACCACAAATACCACATAAATATTTGGTAATTGAACAATCTGCTTTTGAAAATGTAGTACATAATTATAGAACTCAGGAAGGAAAGAATTTTAAACCCTAGAGTCAAAAGAAAATAATACCATAATCTACCAGACATATTGGTCTGTAATTAAGGTAGTTTTAAGAGAAAAGCTTATACCTAAAAACTTACCCTAAAAAGTCAAAGTGATCTTAAAGCACCAGATGATGCATGTCAAGCTCAGAATAAAAAGGAAAAGATGAACTCAAATATACCAGACAGAGAAAAAAGAATAAATAAATAAATTAATTAATTAATTAACAGTAAAGACTAGGAGGAAACTAGTGAAATTGTGACTAAAGTAACAATACAATACACAGAATCAATTAAATAAAGATAAACTTCTTGGAAGATTGAAAAATCCTTGCCCAAGCTGATTAAAAAGAAAGTGCAAGATGATCCAAATTAATACAAAGAAAGGCTCCAAGGGATTTAGCAACCAACTCCAGGGAAAACTAGAAACTCATCGGGAATCTTTGAAAACATCCATTCCCCAAAGCTGGAAACCTAAAAAACAGATACATTATTGAGATCATATGATTTGGGAAAATGAAATGCAGTGACTTAACTAGACTGGTAATGAGCAGAGTGAAGCACTGAGTTAGTGTGCCCAGAAAGAAGAGCAGGGGGCAGATGGATTCAGGGCTGAATTCTACCACACTCTGAGGAATCAAAACTCCAACACTTCTCAGACCTCATTCTACCAAACAAAAGGGAGGCAGTGATACCGAATTCATTCTATAAAGCCAGAACTACACTAATTCCAATACTGCATAAGGACACAATGTAATGGCAACATTATAGATCAAGTTTTCTGGTGAATAATGCATAAAAGTTCTTAACCAATCTATGGAGCTGAAGGGTTTGCAGCCCCTTAGGACAAACAACAATTACTAACTAGTACCCTCAGAGCTCCCAGGGACCCAACCACCAATCAAGGACTATACAGGGTGGGATTGAATGTACTGGAAGCAGGTATATAGTAGAGGATTGCAAAATCGATCATCAATAGGAGTAAAGGACCTCGGCCTTGTGAAGGTTTTGTGCCCCAGTGTAGGGGAATGCCAGGGCCAATAAGTGGGAGAGGGTGGGGTGACAGGCATTGGGAGGGGGGAGGCAAAAGGGGTTTGTTCTTGTTTTTGTTTGTTTGTTTGTTTGTTTTGGAGGGGACCTGGGAAAGGGAAAATGTACATGTAAATAAAGAAAATACCTAATTAAAAAAAATAAAATAAAATAAAAGTTCTTAACCAAATACTTACAAACTGGATAAAATATCTAAAGAAAATCATATATTGTGGCATATCTGGTTTCATGTCAGGGATCCACATAAATAGATACACTGACAGAAATCTCTTGGACATTTGGAAAAGCCCAGTGTTCCTTCATGATAAAAGCCTGAAACAATTAGGAATAGAAGCACTATAATTAAGTGTGATAAGTGGCATGTTTTACAAACAGAATCAGAGTTATACAAAATGGTGGAAATCAGACTTGTTTTCCTCCAAAACCTGTAATGAGACAAGGGAACTTGGCCTCTTCTCTTTTCTCAATGTATTGCTCAAAGTCTTATCTACAGCAATAAGAAAAGAGAAAGAAATAAAAGGATATGACTCGGAAAGGAAGAAATGAGATTATTCCTATTTCCAGATGACATGATGTTATATTTAAAATACACTATATATGGCACCAGAACACTTTTAGAACTGAAAGATATTGCAGAAAATTTGGAGGACACAAAAACCAACAGCTTTTCTGTATATCAATCATTAACTTGTCAAGAAAGAAACTGGAAAAAATCCCTATCAAAATTAGTTTAAAGACACATAAGAATAAACTGAACTGAAAATGTGAATTGCTTCTGTAATTAAAATGTTAAGATACTGAAAATAAAATTGAAAAAGATACTAGACAATGAAAATAGCTTCCATATTTTGTATTGGCAGAATTAATTTTGTGAAAATAGGTATATTACTAAGGCTAATCTACATAATAAATGTAATTCCTCAAAAATTTCAATTACTTCTTTGTAGAACTAGAAAAAGTCATAAAATTCATATGAAAGCAGAAAACAACCCAACACCTGAAAAGATGCAAAAAAGAATAGTGCTCAAGGGATCCAAATATCCTCAAATTATACTAAAGAGCCATAAAGGTACAGTCATCAAGCTACTGACACAGACATGAAAATCACAAAGGAGACAAGAACAGAGTAAAAGGTCCAGGTACCAACCCATGCAGCTATGATTACCTGAATTTGGTCAAGTATTCCAAATACACAATGGTAATAGCTTCATCACATAGTGTGGTAAAACTGGACACCTAAGCAAGATTGCAGGAAAATGATAGCAGAGTCACAGTTCTTACTTTCCTTTGGGGGAATAAAACAATGGATCAACATCTTCATTTAAAAGCTGAAACTGCTAGAGAAAAACATAGTGGGAAGCACTTCAAGATACAGGCAGGCATTGGCAAGAACCTTCTGAAATAGACTCCAATGTCATAGAAAATATCTCAAACGTTGACTAATGGAATTGCATTAAAATACAAAGTCTTCTTCATCAGAATAGAAAATGTCAGCAAAGGGAACAGACAGCCCACAGAATGTAAGAACATCCTTGCCAGTTTCAGATAGGGATATAATATATGGACTACATAAAGAACTGCAAAAATTAGTCCCCAGTGATAAGACCACTTGATATGCTAACAGAGATGGGGAAATCTCACATCACTCAACACCTAGAGTAAGAGGAATAAGCAACTAATGGGAGACTTGGTCTTCTCTAGAGACAAGCCTCTGAGAGTTTATTCAAGTGTCAGCCCTAAATGCATGTGCACACGAACAAAGCTACATTCTATCTGGACTCATCAGATTTTATATACATCAACAATAACCAAAGAGGAGGTTGTGAATTTGAGAGGGAGTTGGAAGCATGGAAGAAGTTGTGTGAAGAGTGACATAAATGGCTGTATAGTACTCATGTCTGATGCCCTCAAAAAAGTATCTGATCACATGCCCCTTAAGAGAATATATACAAATGGGTACCACATATTTTGAAAGTACACAGTATCCTCATTCACTAGGAATTAAGTGAATTAACAATTAAAATGACTTGAAGTTCCATCTCACCCTAGTCACAATGGTTATCTTCAGGAATAAAATTGACAAGGTTAAATTTAAAATATGATTTTCTCTTGTCAAAAATAAAAATGTGGTATATATACACAATAGAATTTTATTCATCCATCAAGTATAATGAAATTATCTCTTTCAACACTCCACAAGGATAGCATGCAAAGGTGGACACTGCTTTCTACAGAATTCAGTTGTCTTCCAAAGATCAGGAAGCAGGGGGCAATTCTGAAATGTTAAAGTTATTAGATTTAAGGTAAAATGAAAATCTGTGGCATGAGGCATGACTATATAAAAATCCCCTGTAGAGTCATATAATTATAAAAATAACTCCAGGTTCCCAAAGTTTCTTTTAAATAGCCACATTTGATCTTTAAATATTTAAATTTTTGATCTTTAAATATCCCAAATAAAAGGAAATGTGGATTCCTCTTTATCAGAGAGAAGTTCATTTACAACAATTCCTTAAGAACAGAGTCTGTGACCTTAATAATCTCTGTGTTGGTAGGTTATATGCCATTGTGAGGTCAAAAAGGAGCTCTGGCTCTTTAATATATTGACTTAATTTGGGAGAAAGGTTATATATGTGTTTCCTCTGAAGAATTTTAGAAATTTGGCCTGTACCACCCATGATCATTACATTCACAATAAAAATTATCTTAGGTTCTACAGCAACAATACTTAGTCCTTTACTGGAATTAATATTTTATATTAAAATAATGTTTTCCAAATTGTAATAATGCTCTAACACAGTTGTTAATTTACTAATAGTTACTGAGCACCATACATTGAACAAATGCATGATGAGAGGCATGTAAAAATGAACAAATGTGGCCACAGTGTCTCCAGGGGTTTCTGATTTAATACTGAGATATGGAAGAGGGTAGAGATCCATTCTGTGATGGAGTCACATGGCTCAGACCTCAGAGATAGCATGGGTTACATGAAAGAATTGGATACATGAATATAAGATTCCTAAGAATTCACTGAGCTAGGGAAAGAAATGTGTGGATAGAACCTTGAGAATCAGCTAATGAACTGGGAGATTGGAGAGTAGAGTGTGCATGCAGTGTGGGTTTGGCACAGTATTTAAGAGAAGCTATGAAATGCTTGCAGATTGTAAGGTAGTGATGGCCAGGCCAGAGGAGAGAGGGAGAAGAAATACAAAGGACTGCTGTTCACATTCCCCAAAGATACAATACAAAATTTCTCACAGTCTTTGGTTGAACTCAACATTGCACACTGGGCTTGAACTTGATTTTATTCTTCTCTGAATTCTCCATGGGCAACTGACTCTTACAGATTCTTGGAAAGAAGGTGCTGTCCCACTTTGACATCAATAATATATTTTTCCTCACCAACTGAACAAAGTCTGAGTATCAAGAAGGGGCTGAAATTTAGAGTCAGACATATTACCAAAATGAAAAAAAAAAATCAAAAACAAAATAAACACTTTTTCTCAGAGTCAAGGCTGCTAGTTTAGTTTAGTTGAAACCACTTTTCTTTCCATGAAGGAAGCACTAAGGTGAAATTTTTGCAAACTTTCCTTATTTTCTTCCTTAACTTGGGCATATTGAAGCAGAAGGCTTCTGTCATTTTAAATGAGAAATATTTCCAACTCAAAAAATTTAAACAGCAAAGAAAATGAAGGCTTTGACTTTTGGAATCCAGCATATCTCCAGGTTTTTTTTAATAAGCTGAAGCTTCCTGGCACCCCACTGCAATCTCCACCCACTCCGATGCTACTGCCCACGTCTTTCTGCATTTTTGCCTTCCAGAACATACCTACAAAGCCAAACCTTATAAAAGTAGCAAATAGAAGGAATATTATTTCCTTCATCTATGCTGAGTGAAAATAAAAATTTTGTTTTTAAAACTCATAAATAATTTAAAATAAAACTATCATGAAAACAGAAACTCTCGGAATTTGCAAATAGAAGAATGAGATAATTTCTTTTCAGTGTTGCCCAGGTCAGTCCATTTGGAACGTGAGGAGTAGGGATGTGAAGAGAGGGAAAGAGAAAAAATATAGACAAAGAGAGAAATAGAGAACCATAAATAATTTATGGATATTTACAATCACTCACACTCCCAACTATGCTCAGAGAATAATTATTTCGTCCCATACTTGGATTCTTGTCATGATGCAAGCCCAGTGCTAACTTCTACTTTAAAATGATGAGTAAGCTGTTCTGAATTTTTCCATAGCTACTAGAAGACGATGAAGAGCTCCGGTGAGGTCACAGGGAAGTGATATGATTGCCTAAGAAGCAGATACCATGGCATTTGCAGAGCAGAGGAAGAATTCTTAGAAGGACCAAATATGGTCTATTAAGCATTGCATTGAAGATCCAAAGTGAACAAGAACGCTGACAGAGAGAAGGCTCTCAGAAAGTCACAATCAGATGTAGCAAATAAGATGCAGGGCAGGAAGGGTGAGAAGCTGTACCCTACCTATGCTGTGCTGGAAGTCAGGACTCAACCCTGAAGATCAGGGAAAGCTTTGATCAGATTCCTTATTGAGGAAAATGGATTAAAGAGCAAATGAAATTGAAACTGTAATGACATAAAGAGAGGCTTCAGAGAGAAAACTGAAGGTAGACCTGAAAGAGAGTTCAGATTTAAAACGAGAGTATTCTGCCTTCTCTTATCCAGGTGACACAGGAGAAGGCCTAGAAATGTAGATAATGCAGTACTAGTAAGTCCCACATACAGACTCTGATCAAAGAATTGGAGATTCATTTCTAACCTGTAACACTTTAGGTTAGCTCTTACCAAAGGCATACTTTTTCTGTTTCCTCTGTTATTACATCTCTGGTGGGTTTGTGGAACTCTACATATACCTCTAGTCAAGATATTTGCTTTCCAGTTCTCTTGTAGTTAAAGTGAGAATGGAGATGTAAGAAAATTTGCTCCTCAAGGTGGTTGTGAGGCTATTCTTGTCTCTCTGGTTAAAGAAGTGCCTATGTTGGGGAGAGCCCTCCCTATCCAATGAGCCATCCCCATTGTAATGTTGATGTAGTGGTAGGGGAGCGAGTATGTCACAGTTGCCTTTTAATCAGTCATAAGGAAGATGTAAAGCCCTTTGATCAGGTCTGCTTGCTATTGGAAACAAAGTATTTCTAACTGATACATAAAGTGAAAGAGAACAACAAATACCCAATGGTTAAAGAAATGCAACCCATAAATAAACCAGGTAGGAGTTCCCTGCAGTCACTAGGATAAATAAGCAACTTTGTGACCACCAGATTACCTACCTTCAAAACCATCCCTGTGACTTGTAGAGCTATAATTAAGTTTTTTGCTAAGATCTAAGGTTTAAAACTAGTAAATGAAAGAAGAAACCCCAAACAAAAAGAAGGTTTAATAACATTAGAAAAAATACGTGGGAAGGAAGGGGATACACAGTTAATATATAAGACACAGTGCCAGGAGGAAAACCTGGAATGGTAAGGAAACTAACTAGTAATAAAAATAGAAGTCCACCATCAAAGCATGAAAACTGGAGCCACAAACAGATCATCTGAAGCAGGCATGCCTAAGTTCCTGCTCTCATTTCCTAAGTAACATAAACTTGACTCTGTCTAGAACACCTACACGCTTACCACTATCTTTCCCATCCTTCTATAATTCTGAGAACAATTACCTGGAGAAGTTAGAAGTTGTTACTTTTTAATTTCTAAAATACAGCTATGACCCAGGCTATAGACATCTAATGGGGACGTAGCAGGGAGGGCATTTGTACAAACTGGAAACTAAGAATTAGAGTAAGGGAGGATGGAAGGAAGCTGGAGATCAGCACACACTCCATGTCCCATCCTGGGTTTCACTCTTAGGTCAGGTCTCAGAGCCCTTATGAAGGTCATGGCTTTACATATGTCAGGGTCTGAGAGAAAAGGTGAATTCACTTTCTCACATCAACAAAGTGAATGTGCAAGGGAAAAGTTTCTAATGCAAGGCAGACAGGAGTAAGAGGCTACTACAATGTAAAGCCACCAAGTCTACTATACCTGAAGTGCCTGGAAAAACTCTGCTCTGGGAAGCAGGGCTCTAGATGACATGCAATCCTTGCTGGCATTACCACCAGAGGCAGGGGGACAGGACAATCACCCATTCTCTTTACCACCCTCTGGAACCTTCAGTAGAGGAGCAACAACAACAACAACAACAACAACAACAACAACAAAACAGTTCACTGGGGGCAGGTGAGAGTTCCCTGTCTTCTTGGTGTACAACAGCATATCTGATTGATCCCAGGTACACAAACCAAGGAGCTACAGATGCCCCCTACTCACCATTTGCCTACAAACATGTGCACAAAACGTCAAACTCATTTTGATTTGTCATTGGGAAGCAAGTTTTTAACAAACACTTCTTAAAAATGAGCATGGTAACAACGATATAATGAGAAACATAAAGTACTTGAGCGTTCTGCCTTATTTTAGCTAAATGTGTCCAACACACTGCACAAGTCAGACCAAATATCCCCAGTGTAACCTAATTCAAGAAGTCTGTGTGTAATTCGATGGGTAGTAGGCACGGAATTCATTATTTAATTCTAAATGGTGGAAAACAAATAATTCACACTCAGAGGTGATGTGTTACCATCTCTGAGGAATCTATGGTTGTGTTTGAAAACACCTTTTGAAATAAGTATTGAATTTCAAAAGTGTCTGGGTGGGAAGCATAGTTTAGAGGTAGTGAGCAGAGCACAGTTAACGTTGTGTTGTCCTGCAGTGTAGAGAATATGCAGAGTTGACTGTAGAGTAGAGTGGAGGGAAGGGCATCAAGGTTACAGGAGAAGGAAACCAAGAGCTGGGGGAAATGCCACTGAAGTCCTTATGTAAGGGACAGCACATGAACAAGGTAAACTTTGGCTATGAAGTTGCTAGAGAAGGCAGGTATCTTGTAAATGACCTAAAATGGACCAGGAGAGCTTTGGATCCTTCTCAAACTCTGACATGTTTTGATTTATATCTCTGCTTCAATCCCTTGTCCTAGGATATGAAAGCCTGAAACCGCAGTGGGTGCCCTCCAGACCCACATCTCTGTGGACCTGTGATGGTACAAGAACCTCAAGCCTTCTATTGGCTGTACTTAAAGAATATGGAGAGCAGACCTTGGGCGCAAGCTCTGCAGCCAGGCCCACGACACCCAGAGGAAGCTCTACTCCCAGGTGCTCTGACACACCCAGGATGAGAGGTGAGGAGGAACCACATCTGTCCCAACAAGGGGAGTAACTGAGACCAGCAGGACCAGGCACACAGGAGCTCCACCAGCCCAGTGACTCGGGTTCCTTCCGGTCTGTCTGGGTTGGTGTCCTAAGTAGACCTTGGGCACAAGCTCCACAGCCAGTCCCACAACACACAGAGGAAGCCCCACTCCCAGGTGACCTAACAAGCCCAGGATCATAGGATCCCAGAATCGCAGGATCACAGAGACAACTAGACTCTGAGGAGTTCTGACACAATCAGGATCACAGGAAGGACAGGCTCCAGTCAGATTTAACAAGGGTAGGTAGCACTAGAGATAACCAGATGGCAGGGGCAAGTGTAAGAAAATAAACAACAAAAACCAAGGTTACTTGGCATCATCAGAACCCAATTCTCCCACCATAGCAAGTCCTGGATACACCCTTACACCGGAAAAGCAAGATTCAGATCTAAAATCACTTCTCATGATGATGATACAGGACTTTAAGAAAGACATAAATAGCACCCTCAAAGAAATACAAGAGAACACAGGTAAACAGCTAAAAGCCCTTCAAGAGGATACACAAAAATCCCTTAAAGAACTATAGGAAAACACAATGAAACAGGTGAAGGGAATGAGCAAAACCATGCAGAATCTAAAAATGGAAATAGAAACAATAAAGAAAACAGAAAGAAAGACAACCTTGGCCATACAAAACCTAGGAAAGAAATCAAGAGTCATAGATGCAAACATCACCAACAGAATACAAGAGATAGAAGAGAGAATTTCAGGGGCAGAAGACACCATAGAAAACATTGACACGTCAAGGAAAATGCAAAAAGCAAAAAGCTCCTAACCCAAAAGATCCAGGAAATCCAGGACACAATGAGAAGACCAAACCTAAGGATAATAGATATAGAAGAGAGTGAAGATTCCCAATGTAATGGGCCAGTAAATATCTTTAACAAAATTATAAAAGAAAACTTCCCTAACTTAAAGAAAGAGATGCCCATGAACACATGAACACACAAGAAGCCTACAGAACTCCAAATAGACTGGACCAGAAAAGAAATTCCTCCCATCACATAATAATAAAAACACCAAATGCACTAAACAAAGAAACAATTTTTAAAGCAGTAAGGGAAAAAGGTCAAGTAACATATAAAGGCAGGCCTATCAGAATTACACCAGACTTCTCACCAGAGACTATGAAAACTAGAAGTTCCTAGGCAGATGTCATACAGACCCTACAAGAACACAAATGCCAGCCCAGGCTACTATATCCAGCAAAACTCTCAATTACCATAAATGGAGAAAACAAGATATTCTGTGACAAAACAAAATTTACACAATATCTTTCCACAAATCCAGCCCTACAAAGGATAATAGATGGAAAACATTAACATAAGGAGCAAAACTCCACCCTAGAAGAAGCAAGAAAATAATCTTTCAACAAACCCACACAAGCCTAATTCCACCCTTACAACAAAAACAACAGGAAGTAACAATTACATTTTCTTAATATCTTAATATGAAAATTAATATTACTAACATATCCTAATCAATTGAAATCCAAAAATATGAGGAATTAGAAATTTGTTGATGGTCATCCAATGGTATCTCTATTTGGTAAATGGAGAAATAACTCCAACATTGTACAATCTATATACACTTTCAGCTTGTTGGTTTGGTACAGTGCCTGGCTGTGTATAGCATAAGGGTCTTGAAACCTTGGTTCTCTTATCTCAGCCTCTCTATTAGTATTATTGTTTATTTCATGTCTTTACACTATACTATGGTTTTCAGAACAGCTTATATATATACCCAAAAGAAACATAGACGATTAACTAGGGAGGTGACTTGTAAGAGAACAACAAAGAGTGAGACTGAATGCTTTGCTTGACGTTTGTAACTCTTGTATCAAGTTTGGAGAAGAGGACTTTATAAGTTACTCTTTCTCTGAGATGAATGCTTTTCCAAATTATCACAGCTAATGAACCAAATTCTTACCCTCACCTAATGTCTGTGCCACCCTCCAAGCAGAACTATTGTTCACTGAAACATTTGGTTAATAACTTTATGGATAGACCATCTTAATACATACACCATTTCTTAAATGAATGTAACCTGTTCTCTGTGGTCTGAGAATAAAGTCACTCACTCAAGTCAAATAGTTTTGACCATAGCAGGACGTCTGTATCCAAAAATTGTGCCTACAATTCATTTCTTGCTGCAGCAGAACTATCAACTCTCAGCTTAGCTACGATGGAGGTAAAATCCTTTGGTGATGTGAGGGTCATTGAAGTACAGCCTTATTACAATGAAATCCAATGTCTAAAACTTGTTCTTATTTTGGGCTTGTACCACAGTAAGAGCTAAGATTTTAAACTCTACTAAATACAAAACAAATAAAAAGACTTTATATATCTATGTTCATTTAAGAAAATACTAGTAGTGATGTATTATTTTGAAGTATACAGTTAATATGTTTGGATTCATTTAAAATTTATATTGAGAAAAATGTATTTTCACTATTGCTGTAGATGAGCATCTACATAAGACTGTTAAATTGATTGTTGTTTTATATCAAACAACTTTTATAGTTCTTATTTTATTGTATAATATTTTATAAATTTTAAGGAATATGACAAAAAAGATATTGTAGGTATTGAAGGGGCGTCTCTGGGAGGAGTTGGTTTACAAAATGGAAACAAGAATGTGATTTAATTCTACTTACTTAAAATATGTTTCTAAACATTAACAAATTCAGATAAATTGAAATCATGTAACTTTTCTCATCATAATGCAATAAAAGTTTTTAAAAAAATGGAACATGTGATTATTATTCATTACTGCCAAGGACCAGCTTCTGATAGGGAGGAGTTCTGAAGAGAGTGAAACTGAAAGAATGTTAGTGATTAATTGAAAAGAAGCCAGAAGCAAAGTGAATAAAAAAAATTTTAAGAAGGGGATGTGGTAGAAGGCTTTCTTACAAAAAGAAACAAGAAAAAAATGGTGATTCTCCAGAAGAACATGTGTTTTAAAAATTACCTCAAGTTTAAAAACGTTATTCGATCAATTATCACAAGATAAATTGAGAACACAATTTTCAATTTAAAAAAAAAAATCACCATTGCGAGCTTAATGAATCTGAATTTTTCCCTAAAATTCTACCCAAACATTAAGAGAAAACACTACATTACTGAAATTATTTGAACTATATTTCCTTATCTTCGGCTTCCATAACAAAATGTCATGTACTAGTAGGCAGTGGAAACGAGAGAAACTTAGTTCTCAGAGCCAGCAGTAGGAAGATTCAAGTTCTGGGTTACTCTGCTTCTCCTGGTCTTTCTCTCTGTGGCAAAGAAGGCTTCTGGCTCACTCAAGCTCAAGAAAGCTAAAGCTTCACGTGGCTTCCCTTTTAAGTGTCAATGTTTGGAGAGTGGAAAGTGGGGAAGAGACAAAGCAATGAAGAGAGAAGACTGATGTCAAGACAGGTAACAAGTAAGAGAGAGGAAAGGAGGGGAGGCAGGGGAAGAAAGAGAGAATGGAAAGAGGATAAAGAGATGGGAGAGAAAAGAGGAAGAGGAAAAGATGGAAAGGGGGGAGGGGAAAAGAGGGGAAAGATAAGGAGAGAGGAGAGATGAATTAAGTGAGATGAGAGGGAAGAAGCAAGGAGAAGAAGGGAGAGACTTTAATGTCTTAACTTTAATGTTTAATTATTTCTTTTATTTTTAAACATTATAACTATTATTTTATATTATATTAATTATATTATATTACATTCTATTATATCTCCTTATTTGCTTTCATCTCTCAAGCCCTCCCATAACCCCTTTCTTGCTCTCTTTCAAATTAATTGCTTTTTCTTTAATTGTTCTTGCATGTATATATGTTTATATATGTATTTTCCCAAATACAAAACTACAGTCTGCTCAGCCTGCATAGTGTTACTTTATATTTTCAGAGATAACCGTTTAGAATTGGATTACCAGTCGGTGTGCCCTTCCCCGGGACCGACTATTTCTACCAGTCTCAGTGTTCCTTAGTTGCCTATAAATCTTTGTGTAGGTTTGAAGCATTCTGGGTCCCTCCCCCCCCCCATTTTAACATTTCTAGCTTGTTGTCCTTGTATAGTCTCTTATCTTTATGAACACTACCCCCGTTGTCCCAATTCATGACTTCTTCCTTACTCTGAACACTCTGGGAATTATGGCTTCAACATATGACTCTGAAAGAAACACAAACACTCGGCCTTGTGGGTAATTCTGGGATCAAATCTTATCTTGAAAGAAGAAATAAATTAATATCCCTGATCTTTTATAGGAAAAAAAACCCTTCCATTATTCATACTGATAAAACATGGACATGTTAAGGAAAAACACCTTGTATAAACTCATTCAATAAGACAATCTAGAACTCATATATAAGCATACTTAATTATATTCACAAATTAACTCCAATTAAATATTCCCAAATTAACTCCATACAGTAGGGGATTAATGCAACTAGGATTTGTCTCAGGAATAAAAAGATTATTCAGTTTTAAGAAACATACAGCTCTAGAGTGTCATGAAATCACACATTGCATTTCTCCCCATATAGAAATGCTCTTTGCTTCTGTAAGAGCTCATAGCTTACAGGAGAAATTGGCCCTCTCCTACATGTCTATGGCCAGGCATGGCTCTGTACCTATGTAATGGTTTTAAGCAAGTGTCTCTGGCATTTCCTGCTTCCTTTCAGGCTTTGTTCTTTACTCCAAGACATTTCATTTCTGCTGACTACTTATGTGCAAATGTTTTAATCTGCTATCAGCACTTAGCACTTACTGTCCCTGTAAATGTTTAAATTGCATAGATGATGGGTGAAGTAGCCATTAACCAAGAAGCTGTAATCTCTAATAAATGGAGGTGAGAGCCAGGTTATTGCAGATCAAATAACTCATCAACAACACACTTTATATTGAATTTCATTTCAATTTTAGAATTAAGGTAGAATTGACCATGTTATAGAAACTGTCATTTTGAAGGTGATTGAGATTTTCTTAATGTGAAAAATGGAGGGTTTTTTCCTGTTAAACATCAAGGATATTCATTAATCTCCTCTTTCAAGAAAAGACTTGACCCCAGAACTAGCCATCTTTACCCTGGACTGCTGCAGCACCTTCCCTGCCAGAGGCTTCTGTATTCTACCCCTGCTGAATGAGGCGTCTTTGACTTGTTATTTGAGCATCCCTCACAGCCTTAAAACAAACTCATTTCCCACGATTAACCCCATCTAAATTGACTTAATGCTTTTATTTCATGACAATGTTACGTTTCTAAAGAGTGAGCACTAATTTGAATCTATTTAGGGTAATTTTTCTTTTTCTCCTCTTAAAAAAATAACAGAAAAGTACAGAAATAGAATGGAAAGAAAACACATCAATTAATTTTTCCTACATGTAATGTGTGTGTGTGTGTGTGTGTGTGTGTGTGTGTGTGTGTGTGTGTTTTGTGAACATATTTTTTAACACTAAACTGTGGTTAAACACACCTTCAAAGACAAAAAGGGCTTGCTAAAGTGACCATCTCAATCATGCCACACAAATAGAGGGTCTTTGTAAACCTCATACTAAACAAAGTTATTAAACTTAGAGTAAACACAAGTGTTTGGATCTGTAGAGAGCTGTTTCAGGTCCCTGTTAACTAGGTTCTCCATTGTCTCTCCTGGCAGATGTCATTGCCCAGCTCCCTTGACCCCATGACCACACTGCTGGAGGGGCCATGCAGGGGAGAGATTCTTTTTCTTATACACTTGTCCTGTGATAGCCATGTGTCAGAATGTTTATTCCACCCATTGTTTCCAAAGGTAACAGAATTAGGTTATTTTAGGTGCTCTCTTACTGAGACATGATGGTTTCCTGGGATGGAAGTCCATGTTTCCTGCCAGAGCAGTGAATACCTTTATCCAAATATGTTCTCCCTGTGGTGAGACATCCCAGGCACTGCCTGGATGGATTGTGAAATCTCACACAATATGACAGCTTGCATAAGTAGCATCTTTGAGCTTTGCTTATGGGAAGGCCTCTCCGTCTGTCATAGTGCTTTCAGAAGTATACTGCATTTCTTTAGTATTAGGCCTTTTGCCTTGTGTATTTGCTAACAACTAGCAGGATTATGCACAATGGATTCAAAATAATTATATTTTATCCCTTCATATTTTCTGAGGTAATAAATACCTTAACATCCCCTTGAAAAGGTCTCTATGATGATTATAAACAATAGCCAAATTATATATTAATATAATTAATGTATATAAACATATAAACAATAACTAGATTATATATTAATACAAATAAAATCAACCCCACAATCTGCAGCATCTCCATCAGAAATATAATTCTTCATCCAGAAAGCCAGGCTCTCATGTGTAAGTCACATTATACAATCAGTTTCTTCCAAAGTAATCTACCCATTAGCCAAAAATGACCATGGTTTGACTAATTAGTGACAGGTTCCCTATTTTTGTTCCTGTTCTCAGTGTAGAGAAATTTCATGAGGAAAAAGTCAAATATGCAACATTAACAATCCAATTACAAAGGATTCTGTACATCTAGTTAGCTTATCTCCACTTTCCCCAGGCCCACAGCCTTCTACCCAGGTAACACGGAGTCTTGCCTTCGTTCTACGGAGTGTCTGGAAAACACTAAGTACTGGTACCCAGACAACCTTGCCTCGGAAAGATCTGAATAAGTCACCTCTGTCCCCTCTCATTTGATTGACTCTTGTTTGTCACTACACCTGTTTATTTGGGTATTTGTAACTACCCTTCAGACGACTCTGCTGATGCCTGCAGCCCTCAGTGAGTATCTGCTTATTTCCTCACAGTCTCACTAACCAGTAGATTGCATCAACCCTTTTAATCTTGCCCATCTGTTAATAGAAAATGGCTCCTGTTTTGATGGGGATTTATTTGAATTTTTGTAAACATCTAGACATATGTTTTATAAACATATTTATTCTTTTCTGGTAGTCATTTATTCTTCTATTTGTCCTCATTTGTAGAACTACAAAAACTTTCACCCCATATCCCAGCACAATAATTACACTTATACCTCCTACTGAACTCTTACCTATAATCTGCAATCGGGTAGTGCCGTGTAACCCCAGCTAAGAATGCTATGCTGGGAGAGGTACACCTAAGGCAGGAAGTGTCTATCAAGAAAATGCAGAGTACTCTATGCAAGAGAGGAAAATAGTTTGCATCTGGGGCGATCACCCGGGTGATCTTTTTAAACTCTGGTTAACAGACTTGCCCTTTAAGTGTGAGAATCTAACATCAAAATGTTAGAACTCATGTAAAGCTGGATACAGAATTCTGCGCTAAAACCTTGGTTGTTGGAGGTAGATGGTGTCAAGGAACTGTGGTAGGAGAGGAGGTGAGGAGGAGGAGAGGGTGAGGGGACAAGGATCAGGTATGGGGAAAGGAGCTGGGAAAGAGGGCTGGGAATGAGAATGGAAGTTAGTGAGGGGCATCTCTGGGAGTAGCTGGAGTCCTGGAACTGTAGACGTTTCAGGGAGTCTATGGGGTGGCCCTAGCTGAGACTCCTAACAGCAGGGGACATGGAGACTGAAGTGGCCAGCTCCTGTAACTTCCAGTGGAGGAAGAGGGACAGCAACCCATCCACAAAATGTTCAACCTCAAATTTGTCCTGCCCACAAGATGAGGAGGGATAAAAAGGAAACAGAGATTAATGGAATGGCCAACCAATTAGTGGCCTATCTCGAAATATATCCCATGTGAAGTAGCTAATCTCTTACGTTACTAATGATACCCTGCATTATTTGCAGACAGGGACCTCCTGAGAGGCTTCATCCAGGAATGGATGGAAACAGATGCCAAGACCCACAGACCTTGTTTCAGATAGCATGGAAGGTGATGGTTAACATTCAAACTTGTTTTCTGACCTCCACAAGTGTGTCTTGGCATCCATATATACCATTCATGCATGCGTGTACACATGCACACACACATATGCGCACACACATACCAGCATACATCTGTCTTACACATATACACAGCAGCATACACTTTTGTCACACACACATACTCCAGCAGACACCTCTATCACATGCACATACACACACATGTGCACACACACATATATACCGGCATACATTTCTGTCTTACACCTACACACAGCAGCATATACCTTTATAATACACACACACAATAGCATACATCTCTATCACACACACACATACACATACACACCATTTTAGAAAGATAGTAATGTACATGAAAGTATACCAGCATGCATTTCTATCATATACATACACACGACAGCATATACCTTTATCACACACACTTATAGCAACATACACCTCTGTCTCTTTCTCTCTGTCTCTCTGTCTCTCTGTCTCTGTCTCTCTCTCTCACACACACATACACACACACACACACACACACACACACACACACACACACACCAGCATATATTTCTGTCTTACACATACATACAACAGCATATACCTTTATCACACACACTTATAGCAACATACATCTCTGTCTCTTTCTCTCTGTCTCTCTGTCTCTCTGTCTCTGTCTCTGTCTCTCTCTCTCTCTCTCTCTCTCTCTCATACACACACACACACACACACACACCAGCATATATTTCTGTCTTGCACATACACACAACAGCATACACTTTTATCACACATACACACATATACCAGTATACACTTCTATCACACACACGCACATATGCAAATTTTTAAATTTTAAACGCAGGAAAAGAGATAGTAAGGTGCATGACAGTAATCTGAAGTCTCATCTCTGTTGAAATGTAAATGTCAAGTCGGCTCTGACCACTGGAATTCAGAGGCAGATGGGATGGGACAAATACCAGAAGGAAAACATAAGCACTGCCTGTGGAAGGGAAGAGAAGAACAGTCAGCTGTCAGACAAGGCTCTGAGCAATATCCAAGGCTTGCTTCTTTCCTCAATGAACTGCCAGGCGTCACTGAATGGTTAAGTGAACACCCTTGAGCTCCACTGAATTGAGTGTTTAACATGCACCGGTGTCTATAGGACCGTGTTCTCAAGGTGCCTCAACTCAGGAAATTATGGGTCATAAAAAAAGATGTATAAAAGAAACTCTGTAGAGAGGTAATGCATTTAGGCGTTTGAAAATTATGACACTGAAGTTGGTTCTATCTTCACTTCATGCTTTGAACTAGTTTTCCAAAACCTTATGCTGTGAGGCCTGTACCACTCATGCTCCTGTGTACTGATGGGCTCTTTCTAGACAGGGTGTCTCCAGGGTCTTGTCATCTCTTCAGAAAATTGAGGTGCGTGCAAAAATAGCAAAGTAACAAAGGACTGTATTCAAATACAAACTGAAAGCCTAAAAATAGTACAGTGCATGTGAGCAGCAAATTCTAACAGATTCGGTCATGAGTGCCTACTTACTGCCGGGTGCTTCCTTCTGGGAAGGGCAAGTGACTAGAAATTGCTATGTTACCAAGTGGTTGGAGAGAGTGACCAGTTGCTTTGTGTGAGGAGGGTTCTGTACAGCTTTATCAAATGGTGTCTCAGGTTCCCGAACAATCCCTGCATGCTACCTGTCTCACCTTGCACTAAGGCTGTTCGCGCTGAGTTACAGGACCTGGGTGCCAATGTGTTTTGATTGATGGCCTAGCTCTTTTGCATTTATTGTTTGTAGTGAACACACTATTTCTGTAGAAGTCTCCGCCAAGATGAGCAATCTCTCTTCTCTGCTTTGCACACTTCACACCAGGGAGTCGGAAGGAAGTTCTATGGGGATTGCTGTGACTCCTCCTTCCCTTCCAGACTGTCTCAATACTGATTCTTTGGGATCCTACTACGTTGATTATTCCAAGAAATTATTATATTGAGAATATATCCTCAGTAGTATTGTTTTCTAAACCCAAAAATGTCAGAAATTAATATCCTGTGGGTTCTACACTTTCACAGGTTCATTTATCCAACTTTCTGAGATTATTTCATCAGTGTGGAAACCTTTGGGATTAATCCTAGCACAGTTAAAGAGCAGACATCTCTGGGGCCCAACTGGAGTCACTGGAAACAAAATTAAGATTAATTTTTTCATTGGGACCTTTGAGTGTTTTATTCATACTACTAAGATTGCCTCCTTGAGAATATGAAGGAGCAATAGATGCCTTTGGCATATCACATTTGATTTTCTTGAGCTTTGAAGACTTTGGAAAGTTTCCAAGGAGCAAAGGAAAGCAAGCTCAGAGCCCTCCTCCTAGCCAGACCCTGTGCTCTGTAGCTTTTGCTATTTCTGATCATTCAATGGTTTGTATCTATGCTCTTGAAAAAAAAAAAACTAAACCACAAACATGTCATGTCAAATATTGAGCTGTTGGGTTTATTTGAAATACAATCGCTTTCTCCTGGTTTCTTTTTTCATTTCCACTTAAGGAAGATTCTGAGGGACCTCAATGTCACATTTTTATATGAATGATGAAAATATACAATGACTTCTTTCAATAAGACCAGACCCACTTTCACAAGGTGAAACACTTGCCATAAAGAACCAAGTAGATACCTAAGAACACAATATTTAAAGGCATAAGATCTCATCTGAAGGAGAGAAAAGAAAGGAATACATGCCGTAGGCATGGGGAAACCATAACTTAAGAAATAATGTTTCCAATTGATTAGCTAATATTCTGTCAAGAGAGAGAACAAATCAATAAATGATGAACAGAACTGATTAAGCTGCCATTATAATTACGGTGCAGAATTATATTACAGAAGCATATAAGTGGTTGAGTTTTACATCAAGACTGTAGGCTTCTGAGTCATTTATTTGCTTATTGCTCTTTCGGAACACTGGAGTCTTTGAGTCTACCCTTTCACAGAAGCCAATCTAATAAGATCTTGCTTTTCTTTTCTTTTTTTTTTCTTTTTTTTTTTTTTACTTTTTATTAAGACATAACTAGAATAGTTAGTACATAAGTGTATCTTTTATCTTATAATAATTTAAATTATCCAAGTAAAATAAAATACATGCTTACTTAAGAATACATAATTCATGGATGGTTTGTGACTGTATTCTTCACCCAGGTTTGCATGTCGGTCAACTGTCAGCATGACTGAACCTCCATTTACGTCTTTCAGCTAAAATTTTCTGACAAACTCAAACAGCAATTTAGGGCCCAGGTAGGCAGACTTCTGAACAGCTTTCTGAACAGGTGAGTTATTTTAGTTAAGGTCAATAAGAATTTATGCTCAGCTAGAGAACTCTGAATCTAAAGATTAAAGCCACACTGTGGGGAAAGAGACAGCTGGAAGTGGGAGGCACGGAAGTAAGTGTTCTCTGGAGACATCGCACTCAGCTCACTGGTTTTCCTAGGACTTGGGGCTGCACTTGCTGCTGCAGCAGTGAAGAGTGAATGATATTTCATCCACAGTGATCTCTCTATCAGTTCTCTGACACTCTTAAGTGCATGCCTGGGAGAGGACATGCTGAATCTAGTTTTTGTTTTGCAAATGCAGCAGTCACCCTCTATCTGCAATTAACTGTGCAAATAGTTTCCCTAAATATAGAAAGCTTAACTTTGCTGAAGCATTCTGAAAGGCATTTAAAGAATTGTTCAACTACTGTTGGAAATTAATTCAAAGGACATCATTGACAATTAAGAGCATCACTGACAATCTAGTAAATATTCTAGAAATATCTCAAAGACTGAAGCATGGAAAAGGCTTCATCTGGCCTCAGGAATAAGAGTCAGTGAAATGAGTGCTGTTTGTACTTCAGTTGTTTGGGACTAGGAAACTTGGGTAAAATGTTAAAGTAAATTATCTGAAAGAAATCTCTTTCCAAATGTTAGTGAGACAAGCTGGTTAAAGAAAAATCTCACACACTGTTCAAAATAAGCCAAAACATGAGTCAGCAAGTTCAGTGCCAGGACCATAATTGATTTTCGATAATTTAATGAAATTTAAACACAGTGAAAGGGTAAAGATTTGTTTTACAAATAGTTCTTTCAACATTTGGAGCCACTGGATGAGAAAAAAAGCCTGTATCAGCCATAACCTTCCTGAGGTGTGTGTTGTCCTGAAGTTTCAGCAATGTTGCATCATTCTTCCTGCCCTCCTTATCCCAAATGAACTGCAGGAAATATTTAATTTAGTGTTCGGTCTCTTACTAACAAAGACAAAGAAAAACTCCATGTGGTCACAGGTTACTGTTTCTGTTTGGTATCAGATTGTCTTCTCACTGCTCTCTTCTCATCAGCCTCTGCAGATTTTCAAGGACTGAGGTGACCAGTGAGCTGCTTTCCTGTAAGATGATCTCTCAGGCGGCGAGAAAGTAGGCTATGGTGAAGGGTTGCGTTACCCAGAGTGGCTAGCAGAGTGCCATTCACAGAGAGGGAAATTGGGAAGAGCTAAGAGAAATAGACAGGATTTTCATCCTACGCCTCATACACAGCCTGTTCTTGAGGTACCACTTGAAAATATTTATTTAGCTAACACTTTCCTACAAAACCATCAGGTCTTTATTGTGGCTCTTTTTCAACTATAAAGAATGAAATTGTGCCATTTCTGCAAAAATTGATACAACTAGAGATAATCATATTAAGTGAATTAAATTGTTTTCAAAAACATAAGCATTATCACATGTTCTTTCTCATTTGTGGTTCCTAAATTTAATACATAACATTGTGCATGTACAGACTACAGATAAGTAGAAATAAAACGATAAAAGGGACAAAGGAGAAAAGAGGAGTGGCAAGAAACAAGAGATGTGTGCAGGAGTATGTTGAACAGATAACACATACTTATAGGAAACTTTACACATACACATGTACAAAAGGAAATAAAAGTGGAGCAAGGCAAGGAAGTAGTGTCCTTCGTCCACTCAGCCAGAGCACATGGTCCTGCTGGCGGAGTCTGAAGAGGACCATGCTGTTTCAAGGCTCCCCTACAGGACATTGCAAACATCTCACCAAATCAGGGAATGCCTTTTTCCTCCATCAAAACAAGCATCAGTGCCATAGCTTCACTATTATGAACACTTACATCATTTCTGACTTTCCCCTCCAGGATAAACCCTGCCGTATTACTGTGTCTCCTTTATTGCATGAACATCTTCAATGATGTTCCCAGGAAAGTCCCAAAATATGGAAAAGCTGAGTCAAGGGTAGAGGCTTCTGATAAATTACTCTCAGAAAGTTTGCAGGAACTCACACACCTACTAAATGTGCCAAAGTCTCCCACCTCCTCACATCCTAACTGCTATGACTGCTAGTGCTGTGTTTGGTTTGTACAATTTTGTGGCCAAAAAAAAAAATCTGTACACTTAACTTTCATTTTTAAAGTGGAGCTTGGAAAATTGTATAGCTTTTAAGAGCATTACTCTTTAAATGTATACTGGCATGCATATTTAGTTGATTGTCCTTTGACAAGCAAAATGCCTACAAAATACTTCAAACTCATTATCCACCAAAGACTAAGAGAGTAAAATGACTACTATTTTGTTAGGTAACTAATATCAGTTACCATTCCTTTAGCAAGAAAAATGTGGGTGAAAATTTCATGCACATGTAATGATTTCTAAGAAGAGCCAATCAGCAAAATTTAACTTTTTTATTAAATAGATCTATAATCTGAAACTTGTAAAATATTGACCTATGAACACAGACCCATCAAAAAGATAAGCTGCAAGAATGGACCATTTGAGCCTCTTGATCTCCCTGTTTCTGCTATAGAAACTGAACATTCTAAAGAGCATCTTTCAGGGTCAATAAACAATTGAGGATTTACAGAATTGTAAAATGGGCTAAAAATATAATACAAACTGTGGCAAGCAGAATCCAGAACAGAATGACCAACATGCATAGTCACAAGCTACAACTCAGAGGGCACATAGCTAAAGAAGCGCTTTACTGCACCATCAAGCCTTCGCTTCGTCATTTGGTATTTGTATCTAAGCAGCTTCCATCAGTAGCATGGGGATTGCAGAAAAACTCACGGTCCTTTAACTTCCTCCAGAGCATCCAAGGGCAAGGCGGCTCATACAGGGAAGCCATAAACATGTAAAACCATCTAACTTCTGGGAACCTAAATCTGATTATTTGGTTGAAAAAATTGCAGACTTGTAAGGAAAATGATAGATTACAAGTTCATAGTGTTGCAATTACAAAATCACTTCTCAAACATGAGTTTCACCTGGTGTCTGACCAATATCCTCTTTTATTTAGAGAAACTGAGGCACCGGCTATTGGATGCATGGGCATATCCATGGTTTTAATGATGGCTAAGGCCCAAGTCTATGTGTCAGTTCATCTAATGTTTTTACTTTCATTACATCTGAGTAAGCTTACATTCAAGTTGAATTGTGTAATATAGTTTTGTCTTGTGGGCTTTCCTTCCCATCTTTCCTTCCATCCTACATACTTTGGAGGATTACTAGTGCAAATGTTTATTTGGGTGCTTCCGGTTTCAGACCACTTAATGAGTTTTGCTTTTACATCCTAGCTATTTCTCTCGAAGCCAAGATGCAGGTTTTACTTTTAGTGGTTTCTCAAGATGTCTATGTAAATGTTCCACCCTGGACTTTTTCCCACCATTTTACTGCTGGTGAAGGTGAAGTTGATGTAGCTGTTGACAGTTATAGGTGGCTAATGGAAGGAGTCAACTAAGGAAGTATTTGCCATATTGATAGATGCTAATATTTTCTGGTTATAATTGTCATCTTGCTTGAGACAAAATGTTTGCATGAACTAAAATGGACCTCTCTCTGCCAGCTTCTCCATGAAGTAAATAGAAACTGAGGCATTTCAGTTTTAACAGAAATTTCCAATTTCCACTTTTAGATGAATTTTTTCTTTCACTGTAATTAAGTATTGAATCTAAGGCAAGTTATTTTGTACTAATTAATATGGTGAGATAATTAGAAAAGGAAGTTAGAAAGTGAATAGAGAAATGTTTGTAGCACTTAAGCTTCTGAGGAAAGATATAAATGTACTCTCAGAACACTGAAATAGAAAAGCTACCAAATGTTTTCTGGAGTTACATGCTCTATATTAAGAATGTGACCACCCTCTGAGCTCCAGACATGAATCTCCACTGCAGATGTTCAGTGGTGTTTTTATTAGTTTTTTAACTACCTGGACAAAAGACACAACAAAAGAGCAGAAGGGCTGATGTTGGCTCACAGTTTGAAGGTACAGTTGGTCACATTGTATCCACAGAGAGGAGAGCAATCCATGCTGAAGTCAAATTGTATCAGCAGTCACAAGGGGAGAGCAATGTGTGCTTTCAGGCTTGACCTGATATGGAATGGTATTGTCCACATTTAAAGTGACTCTTGCCATGCCAATTGACTCTGAGGGATGCATTAAAAAGAAAATAATGACCATGTTTCAAAATAATGGTGACAATCATAATGATAAATATAGTAATGTAAAATTTAAAGGTAATAAATAAACAAACAAACAAACAAAAAGAAAATAATGAGCCAGGACACACAGTTAGCCTTTATAAAAATCATAGCTACTGTGAAATGAGGATAGACAGCATGGTCTAATAATGTCCTGGAAATTATTCTTGTTTCATTCTATTTTTTAACTAGAAGAAAGTGAAACATATTTCAATATCCATGGGAAGACTAAGCAGATAGAGAAAATAAATAGATAGAAGAAAGTCACTGTAGTAAGTACAGCATGCAGAGGGCTGTCCTCAGAAGCACTAGTTTAGAGTTTACAAGGAACATAAACAGAAGGAGAGATGTGAGGGCAGGAAGGTGTGAGGGTGTGGAATACTTTAGAGTTGTAGATGCAAAAGGTGATGGAGTGCATATGTAATAGCTCCCATTTTCATCAAGCAGCATTGCTGGCTAAGACTCAGGGCAGAACAGGGAGAGCTGGAGATTGGAATAATGTTTACAACAGTACAATAGTTAAACTGATTATTTCATGGAGAGATGGAGCAAGCCAACCAGAAAAGACGTAAGGAAAGCCAGGCAATTCTGAGGGAATCAGCACTGTTTATTAAGTGTGAATTATGGAGGTATCAATTTTCACGGCAGTTCAAATATAAAACCAATGTTCTCTCTGAGAAGGATTGTGATTACTAAGGGATTCTCTATCATTAGCACAAGTTCATGACCTCCTGTCCAAGAAGGGTTTTTGGATTCAGATGAAAATGTTCAACTGAAAATTTAAAACAGAGAGAGAGAATCAAACATATGGCAACTGAAAGAGGTTCCAAACAAAACCATTTTTTGAGTTATTGCCAAAATGATACAGACAAAAATAAATATTAATGTTGAAGTGACAAGAAAGTTCAGAACCAAAAGGAAAGAGTGAGGCTAGTCTTGCAACTTGGTGGTAGAGTTCTCCAGAATTCATGGGGTCCAGGGTTTCTTCCTCAGCACCACAGCCATTTGCAAAACACAACCAAGAAGGTAGTTCTGTATACTGCAGACTTATTGAGGACCACAATACAAGTTGCTCTGGAAAAGGACTTTTCCACAGATACAAAGATTTATACAGTCAATGGCCAGGTAACCTCGGCTCCTTTTTCAAGGAACGTGTGGTTTTAGATTAACTTAGGAGCAGAGACTGAAGGAAGGACAAGCCAACCTAAATATAGCTATCTCCTGAGAGGTTCTGACAATACCTGACTAATACAGATGTAGAGGTTCACAGCCATTCATTGAACTGAGTACACAGTCCCCAATGAAGGAGTTAGAGAAAGTATTTTTGGAGCTGAAGGGTTTGAAACCCCTCAAGACGAACAACAATATGAACTAACTAGTACCCTCAGAGCTCCCAGGGACCCAACTACCAACCAAGGGCTATACATGGTGGGACTGATTGTTTTGGCAGCATGTGTATAGTAGAGGATTGCAAATTTGATCATCAATAGGAGGAATGGACTTCGGCCTTGTGAAGGTTGTGTGCCTCAGTGTAGGGGAATGCCAGGGCCAATAAGTGGGAGATGGTGGGGTGGCAGGCATGGGGACGGGGGAGGCAACAGGGGTTTGTTCTTGTTGTTTTTGTTTGTTTGTTTTTTGGAGGGGAACTGGGAAAGGAGAAATTTACATGTAAATAAAGAAAATATCTGATAAAAAAATAAAACCTAAAAAAAATAAATAAATAAAAAATTAAAAAAAAAAAAAAAAAGAGTTTTGGCTGGTTCGGGCTGTAGTGGCACATGCCTTTAATCCCGGCACTTGGGAGGTGAGGCAGGTGGATTTCTGAGTTCGAGGCCAGCCTGGTCTACAGAGTG
>JADRCD010197595.1:0-15665 GCA_019843815.1 Montemys delectorum | reverse complement strand
GAGAGAGAGAGAGAGAGAGAGAGAGAGAGAGAGAGAGAGAGAGAGTTAGTTTTGGGTGACTGTGCAGAATAGTGTTGACGAGTGGAACTCCATTCGTAAACTATACCCTCACCTCTTCTGCCTTTTCACAGAGAACTGTTTTACACTTGAATTTTTTGATATTAAAATGATTTCTTCAGCCCCTCTTTCTTCTCTTCAAGATCCTGCCATGTGCATTCCCTTGAGATTAATTTCATTCATATCCTTTTATCACTTGGATAACTATTGTAGAGCAAACAGAAAAGGATCAAGAAAGAATTGAGCAAGATCATACAGTGCATCCTTCTCTCGTTCTGGTACTGGGCAGATTTTCATTAGATGGATATGTCTGATTTAGTTAATGATTTCTGGTGCTGTTGGATTTTTTAAAAACAAGTTTCATTTTATTTTTCCTTTTATTGAAACAATGGAATGTTATCATTAGTATCTAGAGATGAAAATATAAACAAGAGTAAGTTAGGGACTCATAACTACAGTTTGGAGAATAGTGCAATTCAGGGAGATGGGAATATGGAGAGGGGTTCTGGGAAATGGCCAGAGGGCGCTCTTGGGTGGTAAGACTGTCACCTTGTAATTTATCTGGAGAAACAGACTAATAGTGTAAGGCAGGTGTATCTATACCTATATACCAATAATCTGAGTTTTAGATTACACAAACAATGTTATAGGAAAATAATAATAAAGTCACATTTTTAATTTTTTAAACTTATTCTCTTATACATTACATCCTTACCACATTTCACATTCCTTTCACTCCTTCAGCCCCCTCCACACCTTCTCTCTCTCTCTCTCTCTCTCTCTCTCTCTCTCTCTCTCTCTCTCTCAGATCCATTCCTCCTCAATTCCCTTCAGAAAAGAACATATCTCCCAGGGATATCAACCAAATACAGCATGACAAGTCACAGTATGACTGGGCACAAACCCTCATATCACGGCTGGAGGAGGCAACCTAGTAGGAGGAAAAGAGTCCTAAGAACAGACAAAAGAGTCAGAGACTGCCCCATTCCCACTGTTACGTGTCCCACAAGAACACCAAGCTACACAATCACAACATATATGCAATCAGGTCCTGTGATTTTTGCTTCAGGCTCTGTGAGCCCCTGTGAGTCCTGGTGAGTTGGTTTTATGAGCCATCTTCCTGTGGTGTCCTTGTCCCCTCTGGCTACTATATCCTTCCTACATCTCTTCTTCAAGATTTCTCAAGCTCTATCTAATGTTTGGCTGTAGACCTATGTGTTGCTGGATGACCTCTCTGACAAGGCTAGGCACTGATCTATAAGTATCCTTAGGAATCATTTCATTAGGCTCTATGCCCCAGTGTAGGGGAATGGCAGGGCCAGGAAGCGGGACTGGGTGGGTTGGTGAGCAGGGGCAGAGGGGAGAGGATAGGGGGTTTTAGGAGGGGAAACAATGAAAGGGGATAACATTTGAAATGTAAATAAAGAAGGTTACTAATAAAAAAGGAATCATTTCCTTGATATTTTAGTGTTTATTTATTTATCTGTTTATTCATTCATTTATTTATTTTGCCAGTAGTGCTTGGTGTTTGGTTATATCCTAGGTCTCTGGATTATCCAACCTCTGGTTCCTGTCTATCCAGAAAATATCAGGGGTGGACCCCCTCCTGTGGTATTGCTCTATAACTGGACCAGTCATTGGTTGGCAACTCCCATAATTTCTAGGCCACCTTTTCTGCAGTGTATCTTGTAGGCAGGACAAATTGCTTTTACTTGTATGCATATCTGTCTATTGAATTCATGCCTGGCACCTATGGAGCTCAGAAAAGGGTATCAGATAACCTGGAACTGGAGTTAGAGGTGATTATTAGTCATCATGTGGGTGCTAGGAAGAGAAGCCTGGATGTCTTGAAGAGCAGCCATTTCTCTTAACTCTTAATCACTACAGAGCACCAAAGTTCACTAATTGAGATGTTTAGCTTACCTTTTTCCTTTATTATATTTTGTTTTGTTCTGCTATTTCTTACAGTTTGTTTGTGGGAATAGTCAGATTTTTTTGTTGTTGTTTTACAGACATTTCTACAGCCAGGATTGTGTTATCTAACATATCCTCATTTTTTAAATTTCTTTAACTTTACAAATTAGTATATGTGGGATTGTAATGACCCAGGGTTAAGAAGGAAGAATCAAGAGAGCTTCAATCATGGATACCTCAAACATGAAGACTATAGGAGTTGGCCATATCCCAACTCCCAACCTGGTGCTATAAAGCTGACTCTTCAACCATCAGTAAAATCCAGTTGTATGGCATTTCCTTAATTAGTAATTGATAGGAGAGAACCCAAGCCATTTTATATGGTGCTACCCCTTGGATGGTAGTCCAGAATTCTACAAGAAAATAAACTGAGCAAGCCACAAGGAGCAAGACAGTAAGCACTACCCCTCCACTGTCTCTGTATCAGTTCCTGCCTGCAAGTTCCTGGCCTATATGAGTTCCTGTTCTGGTTTCTTCGGTGATAGACTATACTGTGAAAGACAAATAAACCTTTTCCTCCCCCAACTTGCTTTTGGTTGTAGTGTTTCTTTCAATAGAGACCCTGGCTAGAACACTCATGTTTGATGATTTGGAGAAAGTATTTCATAAATTCTGTAAATCGTGTAGACACCTTGAGACCACAACACATGTGGTTGTTCTGGTTTGCTTTGTTGCTGTGATGGAATATTGTGACCAAATCCTATTTCAGAAAGAAAGTATTTCTTTGCCTTACACTTCCAGGTTACAATTCGTCATTGAGGGAAATCAAGGCAGGAACTCAAGAGCTCAAAATAGAACCCATAGGGACCTCCTGTTTGCCAGCTTGCTCTCTGGTCTCCTCACTGGCTCATACTTACTTACTTTTTTCTATATAGGTTAGGACCACCTAACTAAGGAATGACAGCCTATATCAATTAATAATCATGACAATTCCCCATGGATATACCCACAGACCAACGTGATCTGATCAATTACTCAATAGTGGTTTCTTCTTTCAGATGACTCTTGGCTGTGTTAAGTTGATGATCAAAGTTACCCAGGAGAATTGTCTTGCTTTTTCAAAATTAGCACTGATAGCCTTGGGGTAGGTCCAGGGACTGCAGAAAGTGATGTTCTACTTTTGCCAATCAGTATGGACAGACCATCCCTCAGCACGGCTCCATAGGTCCTGTAAGGTACCGGATTTTCTAGAATAATAGCCTGTTCTGGGCTCACTTCACTTCTTCTCTCTTGAGACATGGAATGACTCACTTCACTGTTCCAAGCTTATTTTGTTCCTCTCAACTCTAGACTGGAAATGAGTCACTTTTCTAAGAATCCAATTCCTTTAACTGAAAAGTGATACTTAAAGATGACAACCTGAGGTGCTAAGGATTAATAATTCTTCAATTATTGTTCCAGTTTAATTAATTCTTCCTAACCTTTTCCATCATATTTGACTCTTTCCTTTCCTCCTTCCCATCACTATGACAGCACAAAATCTCATGCAAAAGAGCAGGCATATTCTTCCAGCAGTGTACACACAAAGACACCATGCATGACATTAATGAAAAGTTATCAAATGCAACCAATGCAGGGAGTTAGCTTTCAGAATGAGTCTCCATTTTGGCCTGTGAGCAAGGGCTTGGTTCTTCTTTTCAGATGAAGTTAGAAGTTCTATCTTGATATCTAGTTACAGATATTCTACACATGCCTCATTCACCTGTTCATACATTATCAATCCTTCAAAAATGGCTACAAAGTGGCAGGAAGAATGTAGTGAAGTATCCCCAATGCAGTGAACTGTCACCAATGCAGTGAAATGTCCTCAAATGGGTAACCAACTCCTGGATCCTACAGGAAACCTGCGAGTCCAAGGATGGTAAAGACATCCATCATCCATCACTGCAGAATGTTAACATTTTCTTAACATGGTTTGATTTGCAGTCATAGTAAATAAGATATCAAGAGAATCTAACTAGCCTCAGTGTCATTTCCTCCCATCACCAAAACTTTATGATCCTGAGGACAAGGGATATTTCCTCTAAAGTTTTCAGACAAACAGCAGAAACTCAATATACAGATTCAAATGGTGTAATCTGTCAGAAGAATAGTGGCAGAGAATCCAGTTCCCCTTTACAATGGAGAAGAAAGACCTTGGGTTTTTGTGATGAATATTGAGTATATTTTCTGAGAGTGCTCTTACATGTTGCTTTGAGGGGTATTTATATGAGAGACTGATTGATTCCCGGTAGCTACTAGGATTAAAGTTTGAGTTTGACCTCTGCCTTAACTGAGAATTTGTTTCATCTCCAGTACAACTCACAGAGCTTAATACTTAAAATGAAACTATGTATCTAGTTGCCTCTCTTATATAAATGGCAAATCTCACTTATCCTTGACTTGGGGCATTTATAACTCATTATCCCTCCTCAGTCTGTTTGGCTGGTGAAGACACTGCTCTGAAGATCTCTGAGTGATGCTTTAAGTAATCCACATCTCTGGAGAGTCTCTTCATGTTTCCTCATGAATAACCACATTCACCCTTGTCTCCAACCATGGACCTCCTTCACTCTTAGTGAAATCTCAGTAACAGTGAGTGATTTTCACACCTACTCACACAAAAGGTTATTTATTGTCCCGCTTCCTTTCTGTAATGATCCTGTCAGCAAATCTTCCCAAGTGCATTACCACTGCCAATGGCAAAGTTATGTCTTCACCAATTTGACTGTTTCCTGCAAAGGCCTCATTATAACCTACAGCCACTTTTACCTGCCAACTACCCATCCAACCTTGTCCAATACAACATACATCAGTCATGTGTGGATCTGAGCACATTGGGAAATTAAATGGAAAGAAAAGTCCTCAGTCAGCACAGACCAAATTCCATGTGCTTATGCAGAAATGAAGAACTAGCAGCTATAACAACATGGTATATACAATTAGCAGTGTATGTGAAGGAGGACAGTCAAAAGGCCGCACTTTTTCCCTCCAACCACCTTACATCTGAGTAGTCACCAGAAAATACTAAATATACTGACAGAGGAATTCTTTTCTTTAGTTAATCCGTCCAGGATGTATTCTTACAGATCCCACAGAAAAGTGCCCCTCAATGGATTCAAGCTCCATTGAACTTGACAACAAAAAATTAACCATCACAGCTCCCTCTAACCTTGAGATCTATAAGACCCCTTCCTTTATGTTATATACACGATTGCAGTATGTATAGCAAGTCAATGATATTATGTCATAGAATACAAAATATGCCTGTATTTCCTGGCATTTAGAAATTATTTAACAAATATTAAGGACATACTATTTAATCAGACTGACAGATTGAAGGGTAAAATATGCTGAGTGTTCTTTGAGGCAGCTTAAGCCTTAGATGATAGACAACGGTACTTATCTGCCTTTAAAGGCATTTGACAAGTTTAAAACACAGCATGGAGTTTGAATCATTTTTTGTAACTATTTAGTCTACATTTCCTTTTAAAGTCCCCTAAAATTAATTGCCTTTATATTACACATATTGTTATATCTTGGAAAATGTCATACTATTAAATAACAGACCACAAAACTAAAATCCCATACACAGTAATGAATAAAACTAAATTTTCATACACAGCAATGATACCACCAGTGAAAATATTAGTCATAGGAAACTGACCACCTTCATTTTATTAACAAACCAAATTTCTCTCAAATGACTAAAACTGATGACAAGAAGAACATCTAAAATTCCCATAAATGTGTGGCAAAAAATGAATTTGAATCAAAAGATTCCTTGCTCCTTTAGAATTTTTTTGAGAAATTTCATACACAAGTATTACATTTACAGAGTTTCTTTCTTTCAGCTTCCCTCCAATACCTTCCATGCCCCCTGCACTCTTAACTTTATGATATCTTCTTCAGTCATTATTGGTGTGTGTGTCTGTGCGTGAGGTGTGTGTGTGTCTGTGTGTGTCTGTGTGTCTGTGTACATCTGTATGTGTGAAAGTGTATGTGTGTCTGTGTGTGTCTGTGTACGTCTCTGTGTGTGTATGAGTGTGAGTCTCTGTTTGTGTGTGTATGTATGAATGTGTGAATTTAGCCTGTTCAGAACATGTGTGCATGTGTGTATGTATCTGTGTGTCTGTGTACATCTGTGTTTGTGCATGTGTGTGTGTGTGTTTGTGTGTCTGTGTATATCTGTGTGTCATGTGTGTGTATCTGTGTTTGTGTGTATATATGAGTATGAATATAGCCTGCTCAGAACATTTTGTTTTGATTGAAAGTACAAGTATTTAGAGCTTATAGCCTGGGACTGTGTAACCTACAGAAGGAAAAAAGGACTAAGAAGAGTGACAAGAAAAGAGACTTTCCTAAGTGGCATTAGAGAAGGAACTTAGATCACCTGGCAGAGGAGTCATAATTCCACATAAGTGCGCTATGCAAGCAATTAGAAACCATTCCCTCCAGTTTCCTCATGAGAGTCCACTGATCCATGTCGGCATGTGCTTTCTATAACAAAATGTTCTGTATAGAGAAACTATATAGAGTTTAAGTATGTAAAATATGAAACTCCAATGTGATTATGAGACACTGTTACTCTTGTCACCAGTGGTGTTATGAAATAAAACAGGTATATACAAAAAGAAAGACGCTCCCTTCCTTATCTCAAGGAGTTGTGATGATAAAGAACTGAAAATAACAAGCATTTATGCTTCTGAACATTTAAACATGTGTTAAATATTTGTTAAAAATCTGTAAAAACTGTTTTTCTGAATCAAAATAGGCTTCCAATGAACATAACATCAGGACATTGCACTGTACTTTTCTCAGAAGAATACACTCTTTTTAGAAAATTCGCTTTGTAGTATTGTGATCATTCTTTATTAATTCAACCTGTCTGATCAAAAGTGACCCTTGGTCAAAGATCAAATATGCTTGTTCCTTAAAGATGTGCCAGCTCACAGACACCCAGAGAGCTCCTGTGATAAGATAAGTTTACTTAACATCTTCCGGTTAAATGGATAAAGTAAGGTGACTATTTCACCCATCACTGAGTACAACCCCAGGGGACTCTTACCCAATCCATCAGCAGCAACATCTGACTCCTCCTGCCTGCTGGGATCACTGCTGACTTTTTTTTTTTTTTAAGTAATTTTACATCTGGGCTCAGTGAGGCATTTACCGGAGAAAACTCAATAAAATTATATATGGATTTCCCAAGGCTGTCACCATTCATCAAATTTAAAACTAAACACATAAGTAAAAATTTTTATTACATGACTACATGACCATTTGCCATTTGCTTATGCTATTATAACTCATTTATTTACTTTCCTCCCCCATAGTCCACATGTCAAAACCTTATTTTTGCCTGAGTATACTGTGAATACTTAGAAGGTGTCAGATTCCTGGGATTGGAGTTGTAACTTCTGGTAGAGCCACCATTGTCAGGGCTAGGAATAGAACCCTGGTCCTTTGAAAGGACAAGTACTCTTAACTGCTGACCCAGCTTTCCAGCCCACTGGACCCTTCCTTCTCTTGACTCAGAACCTCTTTGCTGATTCATAGTTGAAGAGTTCCTCTTTGTTGACATGATGCTGATTTTACAGATGAAAACGTATAGACACAAAAGCAATGAACACAAAGTAACTCTGTGGCAGGAACTCCATGCCCAGAAACCTCAGAAGGTCTCCATAAATATCAAAACATGTATTATCTGAAGGTAATTAGCTTTAGATCATCTGTCTCAAATTATTCACTGCCAATACAAGTCATTGAAAATAAACGTTCACAACTCTAACGGAAATTTTTAAATTGCATCCACACACTCAATTTGCTCTTTAAAACTCTACAGTCTCCAGCAGTCTCGATTAACCTGGATCACAGAGATCTCTCAGACACTGGACCACCAACCAGGCAGCATACACCAGCTGATATGAGGCCTCCAACACATATACAGCAGAGGACTGCAGGGTCTAGGTTTAGTCAGAAAAGATGCACCTAACCCTCAAGAGACTGAAGGCCCCAGGGAGTTTAGAGGTCTGGTGGGGTGGGGGGTGGGAACATTGTTGTGGAGACGTGTGGTGGGGGGAACATTGGGGGGGATGCAGGGGAGGAGGTATGGGATGTGGAACAGTCAGAGGATGGACCGAGAGGGGAAAAATATCTGGAGTTTAAAATAAACAACAACAACAAAAGAACGCTACAGTCTCAATAAATTAACTAATTTTTCATTGCTGAGTGAAGCATTCAATTCAATATTTAGTTCCACATATTGGTTTGTGCAGTAAACTAGTAATCTCTCCTTTCAAATGTTTTTTTTCTTCCCCAGGATCTTACTGAGTTGCTGGATAGAGGACTGTTGCATGACTTTCCCTGGGGAAATATAAGCAATTGTCTATTCATCCTTCATAGGAAAACTAACAATATACAAAATAACATATTCCAGCAAAGTCTTCCAGATGTTTCAAGAGAGGTAGGTCCAAGCTACAAGGCCTTCTCTGCCCCTGCCTAGAAGTCAAGATTTTTTTCCCCACCATATCATATTGCTTTCAAGTGGATTAGGCAGCCATGGTTTGTGGGAAAAAGGTGTGACTAGAACCTTTATGTATAGACAACAGGGTTACCTTGAATTAAGAACATACAGTGTAGACATTATGCTAGCTACTTCTTGACATGGGCTAGAATTATTTGGAATGCAGAAGCCTCAGTTGTGAAAATGTTCCCACAAGTTTGGTCTGTTGGCAATCCTATTATACTTTTTCTTAATTAGCAGTTGATGTGGGAAGACCGAGCCCATTGTGGATGGTGCCACTTCTGGGCAGATGGTTCTGGGATATATAAGAAAACAGGCTAAACTAACCTCAAGGGGCAACCCAGCAAGCAGCATTCCTCTATAGCTTCTTCATTAGTTTCTATATATAGATTCCTGACTTGAGCTCCCACCCTGACTTCCCTAGTTGTTAGACTACAAAGAGTAAGCTGAAATAAACCATGTTTCTTTCCCACTTTGCTTTTGGTCATGTTATTTCATCACAACAATAGAAACCCCAATTAAGACACACATTACTGTTGCAGCCATCTTTATTTCACCATTTGTATATCATCAGTCATAGTTTATATTACTAACGTCTGAGACTGGTGACATCTTTCCAGGTCAACAGTCATGCCATGTCATCCATAGATGTACATGTATTAATCCCTATTGTTGTTTGCAATAAAGGATGTCATTGGCTGTTTTGTAACTCTATTGTGGCTTATCAGAGTGCTTTTTATAGAAATAATACTCAAAACTTCATTTTCTTTTGTTGAAATTTCTAGCTACTTCAGTGATTGTGTAGATGCCTCTCTGGCTCTTCTTGGACTCACAGATGCTCAGATTCATCTCTGGTGTTTCCAATGGATCTGATCACTTAGCCGCATTCACACTTTCTGACTGAATCCAAGGTGACCATAATGATACTTGTACCTGTTACCCTAAAGAAACAGAAGCTATTTGACTTAGTCTGTCGTGAATGTGAAGGAATATCTGGAATGTTTAATGTTTCCCTCTATATCTTAGTTAGGGTTTACATTGCAGAGAAAAATCACCATGGCCCCATCAACTCTCATGGAGAAAATCATTTAATTAGGACTGGTTTACAGTTCAGATTTAGTCCAGTATTATTATGGCTTAAAGCATGGTGCAGTACAGGCAGATCTGGTGCTAGAGAAGGAGCCAAGAATTCTACATCTAGATCAGCTGGAAGCAGGAAGAGAGTGAGACACTAGACGGTCTTGAGCATCTGAAACCTCAATACCCACCCCCACTGACACACTTCCTCCAATAAGACTACATATACGCCAACAAGGCCACACCTCCCTACAGTGCCACTCTCTAAGAGCCTTTGGGAGCCACTTTCATTTAAACCACCACAACATCCAACTGGTTTGTAATGGCACACGTGCTTTGAGCTTTCTAAACAACTAAATATCAAGGCATGATAGGACAGTCAAGTTTCTTCCTTTGCCCATGGTGAGTTGACTGATGTAGGTGTTCTGTCATGATTTATGCTAATTTCTTAAATTTAGCCCTTTCTACTTACTGTATTAAGATTTGTGATTATTTTTAGTCTTTTATGAGCTTTTTGATAGAATTCAAAGTCTCTTAAGGATATTCCATCAACCATGAATAACAAATACATGCAGGTAAGAATGGAGTTGCACTAAATTTAAGAAATAATGGTCATGAGGAAAGTAATAGAAAGCATTAAGCCATAGAAATATGTGGAATGTATTAATGGTACACATGTAATAATTGATTTTTACCTCTAGGTTTATAAAAATCTTTAATATGAACTACCACACTGAAATATCACTTGTTCCTCTATGATATAAACACAGCAGGGGAATGAGTCTGTGACTCACTCTGTCAGTATTTTACAAGGCTCTTTTTCTTTGCTTTAAATGTCTTAATTGATTTGCAGTTCACATTCACAAAGCACATAAAAAATTTCTGGATTGCATGTTCCAGTGTGCATTTTTGAAATATGCCAATGAACTGCAGACTTCTACCACAACTTGGTACACAAAGGTAAGAAAAGAAAGTTTACAGAAGGATTCATTAGGGTTAGAATATTTTCATACACTTGAAATTAGAATTAAATTACTTACCCTTCTGATTTCTCTCTCTAGAACATTCCAGATACCTGCTCTCCAGTCTCACCCTCACCTCCAAATCCTCCCACGGCCCAGCTATTTTATAAAAGTCACATTAGAGTCTTCTTTTCAAGAACGGAGTGGTGCTTTTTAAAATAGATTAGATAATTATTAAGAGTTAGCAACTGAACTAGGAGTAAAACTCAATGGTAAAATGTTTGGTTAGTTATTTTTGAGGTCCTAGATTTGACACACAGAGTATAACACCACACACACATACACACTTCACACACGTACACACACACACACCACCTATATTAAAATAAGGGTAAACACTTTGCTAATACTTGCAGACTTCTAACAAGAGAACATTCCATTGGTCCTAAGCACTTCGCCATCCATGAGTCTGAGAGTACCATTGTTAGTGATGCCACCGCTGCTGTCACCGTCCCTTCCCTTCATCAGGAAGCAAATCAATACCCGATAGAAAACTCAAGACCTTAAAGCCCCAAGAATGTGCTTAGCAATCCTCGTTGTGTTGGACTCTTTAAAGGAAATCAGTTCTTAAACAAACAATGGAAACAACAAAGAACAAAGGCAGGAGTGAAGGACCTCTTGATAGCACTGTCCCTTTGACCCATTTGTACTCCTAATCAGGTAGGATGAGACTTGAACTCCAGGAGGCTGACCTAAGCAGGTGCTTGTGAGGACCTTAGAGCACCTGGCTGGTGTTGACAATCACTATAGAACTTGCTTTTGTGAGAAAGAGAACCTGCTAGGGCTGGTGATGACAGAAGTGAATGCTGCTACTCAGAAATGCAGACAGCTACCAAATCCTAAAATTAAGTCTGGATGAGCTTCATTAGTTCTTAATAAGATGTGACAACACTGAGCATTATCCATATACTCTAATGAAGTGAAGTTTGGGAGTTGAATACGGGCAATAAAATGTGCAGAGATTTTGGAAACAAATGGAAATTTGCACTTTGAAGCTGGAAGGTAAAAAAAACATCATTGAGGATGCTGAGGTCTGCAGAGTAATGCAAGTCCAAAGGTTTGTAGAGCATCTTTATGTGGCTTTAAACAGCTTAAAAATAGTCCAAATGCTGGTTTACAGAGTTTATAATGAGATGGCAATTTTCTGCCCTGACATATAAATTGTATGAAGTTTACTGGAATAGAACATTTACATTTCTATTAAGCAAATACAAATTAGATACTGTTCATGAAATGTACAAGATGAGCTGTTGATTATAGAAATACTTTTGTTGTCTGCTGTTCTATTATTTTGTGATTTTATGTATATTGAATTCTGTTATTCCATCTATTCCCAGAAGAAAGCACAGTATTAGACAATCCTGAGGTAGATCTCAACCCCCAGCAGCAAATATTGGCAGCCTAGAGGAGAATCACACCAGTTATTTTCTCTTATGTTCATGCCTCTAGCAAGAGTAGGGCACCTTTTCTGCTTCCACCCAAACGGTCTTGTGATGGATGAAGGGAATGTTTGCCATTGTTTCTAAACCATCCCAGAAGGAAGCAAAGAGTGCCTTCTTCTTGGTACGCTGTCTGTTTCTTTAACACTAAAGCAGCATAAACCTACTGCTGCGGCAGGGACTGGAAAGTAAATACCAAGATGGCCAAAGAGTAATGTTGAACTGCTGCCCTGCCTCTGACACCACAACCTCCCGAACACTGACCAGGTGAGATGCAATGCAAGCTCAGTTACACTACGAAGGGAATGTTCTGTTTGCAACCACAAAAGCCCCAGATTCATACCACCCTTCCAGACTAACAATAGAATCCTAGGAACACCCCAGGACTCAGTAAAGATACAGTGGATGTTGGCTACAACTCTCAGCAGATAGGCTAAATACAACCTGTGCAACCTTTTTCATGGTATAAATATCCATCTGCTATGAAAATATACATCAGAACTGCCCCCCAAACCTGAGGCATCTGTTGAGCACCAATACTTCATCAATACCTGGTGAACCCCAACAATTTATTGCAACCTAAAGCAACAGCTGATTTATCAATCATTGAATCCACTGTGGAAAGCAGATTGCTTGAGGCAGGGGTGAATGAAAGAAACCCAGAATGTGTGTCAAAGCTTACACTATAGCTTTGCTTTTAAATGTTGTGTTGTTTGAATAATTTATAATACTGCTTTGGGTTAGATTTTGATGTAAATATGCTGTTTTATAAAAAATTGAAGATGTATACATAAAAACATTGGGAAGTTTTTTCGCATGCAGATATTTGAAGTCCATCATGTTTGTTAAGTTGTCTAGCATGTAAGTTATTGCTGTGACTCAAACAAATGGAAGGGTTCCATAGCTTGATCAAGGTTACACAGCCAGTGGTATGCAGGTTCAATCATGGCCCTAGAGCACTTGTGGTTAACTCCTGTGTCACTTCTTCTCAAAGCTGTAACAACATAAGATCATTGTATGTTCGTTCACTAAAAAGAATATTCCAGAAAACCACATGACATAAATACTGTATTTCTGGACATATGTATAAAGACATTAAAAAAATCCAAGCATCAAATTTTATGTAGATTTTTTTACACTTTGTAAGAAAAGTTAACTGAACTATATCTAAAGTACTTTTCAATATTGTTGTGTCACAAAACAAAACCTGAAGTCATGGACCTGGAAAAGGGATGTGTGTGGAAGTAGGAGGGATGATAATAATGGAAGAGTACTATGCACATAGGATGATGACAATGGAAGAGTACTATTCACATAGGATGATGATAATGGAAAAGTGCTATGCACATATACTAAATTGCCAAGAAGTAAATAAAAAATACTCCGTACTTTTAAAACATAAAAAAATATTATTAGAACACAAAAAATCATGTTTCATTGTATCTTTCAAACAAAATTACTTTTAGCTATTTCTCTTTGTGTTGTTCTTCCCATCCCTGCTGTCTTGCTGTGCCCTCTCTCTTCCTTCACATTCCCTTTCCTTTCTCCTCTCTTCTATCTTCTTGCCCTGCATGCTCCAGCTTGCAGTGGCCTTTCTGCTTTCTTGTCATGTGGAAACTTTTGACTTACCATTTTCCTTGCCACTTCTTGATGTGAAGCGTTAGGAAGAAACTAGACATGCCAAAACTTGGAGATGAATAATTTGCTTTACGGGTCAATGGAATCTTCATTGGCACCAGGAAGTTTGAGTCCATGTGCATTAGAGAGATATGGAATGGGAAGGAAAGCCTTGTAAACAGTGTGTTTGGGGTGCCAGGGACGTTAGGAGGTCTGATTTACATTTTCCGCACAGCAGATACTTCTACTTCATTCACTATCTGTTGTATTTCTTTCCTCCAAATAAATGTTCATCCACAGATGACAGCTTAACCAGGTAGGGCAATGCTAATACAATGTCTTATAATAGAATCTTAATGCACAAAATAATAAGATTAATGATGATTTTTTCATCATAATTTAACAAAAGGTGATAGAGGACTGAAAAATATGTTAAAAGTAAATCCATGATCCATACCCAGATTTTAGATTTTTGATGAGCAGGTGGGATATGATGATAAGGCAGTATATACCTGAGGGCTGAAATTTTGCAAAATTCATGGAGGATATGGTTATTTCTACACCACAATGGGGATGATCTCTTGTTGAACACATCTGATTTTCCTAAGCTCTCTACATACTTTCATGCTATTTAGATTTGAAGAGACCAGACATATTTGTACTGAATTTATGTCACAGACTCGACTATACTGATGAAATAATGTAAGTCATCAACTTTTTGGGAGTTCTGTAAATGATCCAACACTACCTACCTATCTGTCACCATGATCCTTAATATGTCAGTCAGAAGAGAGGGGGCATATAACTACATATGAGATACACTGAGAAATTCTAAATGGGCTTTTGTACATTCATGGATATGCTCCACAATTTAGTGTTATTACAGAATCTATTATGAACATGTTTACAAAACCAGGTCATCACTCATAAGATGTCATTTACTTATCACATGGTTTAGAGAGTTAAAATGTTTATGTCTACTGTCATTCAGACATTGTCTTACTATCAGTTTCTATAACATAGTCTGAATTCAGGATTCTAAGATAACTGTAAAGCCAGGGAAGATTAAGCTGTCTTTATTTCAAAAAATATGCTAAAATCAATAGCTGGAAATATTGTTCTGTTAAAGCTTAGGGCTGATTTTTCAAGTAGTGCCATGACAGGTAAACAAGCTGTCAGAGGAGTTGTTGTCAGAAAAAAAAAACAAAAACAACAACAACAACAACAACAAAAAGACAACCTTGCATGGTCTTTGCCACTTGAAGTATCCAACTTTTAATCTAAATGATGATGTTATTTGTCTTTTCTTAGAGTCTTAGGCTATGGTAAAATAAAACTAAATATATAGTCTAAAGATGAGAGATGATTCACTCAATAAAGGATTTGCTTCATAAGCACAGGACCTGAGTTAGATCCTAGCCATCTATATCAAACTTATGTATAGCAGGCAGAATATACCTGTAGTCCCAGCATAACAGAAAGGCATTGCTGACCAACCAGTCTAGCCAAATATAACAATCTCCAGGTTCAGTAAGAGACCCCATCTCAAAACATAAGGAGAAAACAAAACCAAAAAATGACAAATGATGCCAAATCACAGTCTCCACATGCATGCACACATATGTGCATGTACACTCATACATAGGAACGTATACCCAAAAATATAGTAACATCTCCACAGGTGTGAATAGAGCCTTGACATTCTCAACACATAATTACAAACAAATAGTTTCTAGTTGTGTGAAACTTGTATGCTTTGTCAGCGCAGGAGAAACCAACCAAGTGGTTATGGGAGACTTGTCATGACCTTCAGGACAGAAGATTTGTATCCTCAATTTTTAGGGGTGTACATGCTAGGAGACAAAAGGAAAATGTCTTTTTGATGGCTATTTTTGTATCAACTTGCTGCAACTTAAGAGTCTCATAGAGAGGAAACCTCAGTCAGGAAAATGCCTCAGTAAGTAAATGCCACAA
>JADRCD010197594.1:71118-81742 GCA_019843815.1 Montemys delectorum | reverse complement strand
TGTAAACCAGGTCTCAAAAATAAAACTAAATAAAAGACAGACAGAAGATTTTTAATTTGTTGAGAAATCTCTCTCCTCTGCCAGAATGACACACAAAAATTGGGTTTCTCAAAGTTCTCTTCTGAAAATATTTGTCAGAATCAAAGCATACAGTGAGAATGACTGATTGAGCATTGGTGATCAGTAGATGCAGAGCAGATAAGGGAGAAGAAAATAAAATGCAGCTACTTCAATAGCTGAGAATCTCTTAAAAAAGCTTACCCTTCTTAAGACATGAATTATTACAATCGAATTTACATATTCCAATGGATCAGGATTTCAGTCAGCTACAAGTTGTATATGTGACATGAGAAACAAAAGGCTTGCCTTTGGAGTCACAATGTGAGAAAAGAAAGGAACATAAACAAAATAAAGGAATGAGGGTAAAGGGCCAAAAATAATAAAATGAAGCATTGACATTTTCAGGGCAAAGAGAAGTTGAACTCACTTAGGGAGCTAAAGGCAGGAAACCAAATAAGACAAAGTCATGTAGTATAAAACTACAAATAACTATTTAAATATTCCTTAAAATATTAAATATGATATTTAATAAACTTATTAAGTAGCTTATAGCCCTATATGGGAAGATTATGTGGAAATATTTTTCTTTCTTTTTAAATTAGTTGAGTATTTTATTTATTTACATCCTAAATGTTGTCCCCCTCCCAGTATGCAAACCCAGAGTACTTTCTTGATCCCCTCTACTTTCCATATGACAGGGTCCTCTGCTTAAGTTTTCCACTTCCTTAGGGCATAAAGTCTTTCCAAGACTTGACACATGTTCTCCTATTGGGGGTAGATGAGACAGTTCTCTGGTACATATATGCTAGTTCCTCTAACCAGCACATGCATGATATTTGGTTGGTGCCTTAGCTTTTAGGAGCTCTCAGGGTTCCAGGATTGTTAACGCTATTGGTTTTCCTTTGAGGTTGCCATCCCAATCAGTTCTTTCAATCCTTCCCCTAATTCTTCCAAAGGGTTTCCCAGCATCAGTCCAATGTTTGGCTCTAAGTATCTGCATCTGTCTCAGTCAGCTGTAGGTAGAGCTTTTCAGAGGACAGCCATACTAGGCTTTTTTCTGCAAGCACAATGTAGCATCAGTAATAGTGTTAGAGTTTGATACTTGCATAGGGTTTGTGTGATGGGATGGATCCCAAGTTGGGCCTCTAAATGGTAGGACATTCCTTCAGTGTCTGCTACATTTTTGCCCCTGCATTAGTTTTACACAGGAGGAATTTTGGGTCAAGTATTTTGAAGGTGGTTTGGTGTCCCCATCCATCTACTGGATGCACACTCTGACTGTAGGGGGTCTCTTCAGGTTCCATCCCCCCACTGTTGAACATTTCAAATAAGTTCATCCACATTGAGTCCTGGGAACTTTTCAAATCCCAAGACTCTTTACTTTCTAGAGGTCCCATCAGCCTTGCCCCCAGCAGCTGCATATTTCTAGTCATTCTCTTGGCTTTCTGGATTTCTCCTCTATCACCTTCTAGACGTGATCCTGTCCCATTTATCCCTCCCTCTCTCCTCAACTAAAAAGATCCCACCTTCCATCTGCCTCTTTTGATTATATTCTTCTACTTTCTTAATGAGGATGAAGACTCATCCTCACTTGGTCTTTTCTTTCTTTTTTAACTTCATAGTATTTGTGTGAGGTATCATGACTATTCTGCACCTTTTGGCTAATATCAGTGTATTATTAAATAAATACCATGAATGTCTTTTTGAGTCTGCTTTACATGAATCAGGATAATATTTTTTAGTTCCATCCATTTCCCTGCAAAATTTGTGATGTGCTCATTTTTAATTCCTAAATAGTATTCCATATTGTGAATGAACCTCACTTTGAGTATCCATTATTCAATAGCGTCCAATTTCTGGCAAATACAAGTAAGGCTGTTATGAAAATAGAGAAGCATCTGTCATTGTGGTATGGTGGAACACCTTTTGAGTATATGCCAAGAAGTGGTATAGTTGAGTTTTCTGATTGAACTATTTCCAGTTTTCTGAGGGACCACGAGATTGATTTCCAGAGAGGTTGTACAAGTTTGCAATCCTCCAGCAATTGAGGAGTGTTCCCCTACTCCCCATCCACGCCAGCATGTGCTGTCACTTGAGTTTTTGATATTAGCCTTTCTTATTGGTATAAGGTGGAACCTAAGGGTCATTTTGATTTGAGTCACACTGATGAATAATGATATTGAACATTTCTTTAAATGCTTCTTAACCATTCGTCATTTCTCTGTTGAGAATTCTTGTTTAGCTCAGTCCCCCATTTTTAAATTGAGTTATTTGGTTTGTTGGACTCTAGTATCTTGAGTTCTTTATATACTTTGGGCACATCCCTTTATTATATATAAGATTAGTGAAGATCTTTTCCCAATCTGTATGTTGGCATTTGTCCTATTGACCATGTCCTTTGCCTTAAAAAAGGTTTTCAGTTTCATGAGGTCCTATTTATCAATTATTCAACTTAGAGTCTGAGACATCTGTTTTCTGTAGGAGATTTCTACCCTTACCAAAACATTCATGGATATTTACTACTGTCTCTTCTATAAGACACGGTGTATCAGAATTTATGTTGAAACATTGATCCACTAGGACTTGAGCTTTGTGCAAAGTAATAAATATTGACCAATTTGCTTTCTTCTACAGGCACACTGACAATTAAACCAGCAGCACTTACTGAAGATGCTTTCCTTTTTCCATTGGTATGGTTTTGGTTCTTTGCCAAAAATAGAGTGTCCATAGAGGTATAGGTTTGTTTCTGGGTCTTCAATACTATTCCATTGATGGACCTGTCTGTATCTCTGCCAACACCTTGCTATTTTTCTGACTACTGCTCTATACTACAGCTTGAGTTTGTGGAAGGTAATTCTGACAAAAGTTCTTTCATTTTTGAGAGTTGTTTTTGCTATCACAGCCTTTGGGTTGTTTTGTTCCTTTGAAGTTAAGAATTGCTCTTTTCATATCTGTGAACAATTATGTTGGAATTTTGATGGTGATTGTACCATATATTCTGTATCCATTGCTCTCTTGAGGCACATCTGAGTTCTTTCTAGGTTCTGACTATTACAAATAAGACTGCTATAATCATAGTGGAGTATGTGTCCTTATTACATGATGAAGCAAATTCTGAGTATGTGTCCAGTAATTGTATAGCTGTGTCCTTATGTAGTATTCTGTCCAATTTTCTGAGGAACCACCAAACTGATTTCCAGAGTGGTTATACCACCTTACAATTCCACCATCAATGGAGGAGTGTTCCTCTTTCTCCCCATCCTAGTCAGCATCTGCTGTCACCTGAGTTTTTGATCTTAGCCATTCTGACTGGTATGAGGTGTAATCTTAGGGTCATTTTTATTTGCAGTTCCCTGATGAATAATAATGTTGAACATTTCTTTAGATGCTTCTCAGCCATTTGGTACTCCTTAGGTGAGAATTCTGTTTAGATCTTTACTCCATTTTTAATAGAGTTATATGGTTCTTTGGAGTATAACTTCTTTTTTTTTTATTAGATGTTTTCTTTATTTACAATATCTTCTTTCCCAGGTTCCCCTCCAAAAAAAAAAAAGCTAAAACTAAAACAAACCCCTGTTCCCCTCTCCCCCATGTACCACCGCACCTCCTCCTGCTTACTGGCCCTGGCATTCTCCTACACTGTGCCAAGGGCCTTTCCTTCCGTTGATGGCTGACTTGGCCATCCTATGCTGTACACAAGCTGCTGGAGCCATGAGTCTCACCATATGTACTCTGTGGTTGGTAGTTAAGTCCCTGTGAGCTCTGAGGGTACTAGTTAGTTCATATTATTGTTCATCCTAAGGGGCTGTAAACCCTTCAGCTCCTTGGGTCCTTTCTCTAGCTCCTTCATTGGGGACCCTTTATTCAGTCCAATTCATGGCTGTGAGCCTCTACTTCTGTATTAGTCAGGTACTGTCAGAGACTCTCAGGAGACAGCTATATCAGGTTACTGTTATCCAGCACTTGCTGGCATCCACAAATAGTGTCCAGATTTGATGATTGAATATTAGAAGGATTCCTAGGTGGTGCAGTCTCTGAATTGTCCTTCCTTTAGTGTCTGCTCCATAGTTAGTCTCTATAACTCCTTCCATGGGTACTTTACTCCCCTTTTTAAGAAGGAATGAAGTATCCACACTTTGCTCTTCCATCTTGATTTTCTTGTGGTTTGTGCTTTGTACTTTATTTATTCTGATTTTCTGGGCTAATATCCACTTATCAGAGAGTGGATATCATGTAAGTTCTTTTGTGATTGGGTTACCTCACTCAGGATGATATTCTCCAGATCTATCCATTTCCCCAAGAATTTCATAAATTCATTGTTTTTAATAGCTGAGTAGTACTCCATTATGTAGATGTACAATATTTTCTGTATTCATTCCTCTGTTGGTGGACATCTGGGTTGTTCCCAGGTTCTGGCTATTATAAATAAGGCTGCTATGAACATAATGGAGCATGTGTCGAGTTCTTTGTATATCTTGGAAATTAGCCCTCTATTACATGTAGGATTGTTAAAGACCTTTTCCCAATCTTTGGGTTTCTCTTTGGTGTATTGACAGTGTTCTTTGCCTTACAAAAGCTTTGCAATTTTATGAGGTCCCATTTGTCAATTCTTGATCTTAGAACAAAAACAATTTGTGTTCTGTTCAGGAAATTTTCCTGCCACATGATTTCCACAAAAACATATTCATAAACTTCAAGGTTCTTCTGAGGATTTCAAAATTCATATACATATGTCAAAACTAGAGAAAGGCACAATTAGAACACAAAAGACAGATTGTCAGGACCTAATCAAGCATGAGACTTCATTAACTGTTGAGACAACTAGTAAGCAGAAAGTAAAAATAAACGCAGGAAGTTTTCTGGGCTTTTAAACATTCCTCTACTGTGTCCCTTGGGGTGGCTTTCCATAGTTGGCTGGACAAAAATGGAGGGAAAAGGATATGGTAGGACCTTAATGAACCATTAAATATGCACAAGGATGAAAATTATGAAAAACTAAAATGGTTCAGAGGGACATTAGAGGCCAATCTGTGTAGGACGAAGAGTCTGATGAGGTCTTTTGTGAAATCAATTGCACAATCCATTGGAAGTTGCTCCATATTCCACTGAGTGCCAGCAGGGACTATCATGTTTGCAAGATGACACCCACACACCATGCCCCACCCCGGTTGGTCTTTGTCTTCTAGGATGCCTTTTATGAAAGCCAAAGATGGATTTGTTCCAGAAAATAGACTGATGGCTCTATGGAAAATGTTTTCTTTGCATTTCAGTCTTCCCTAAGGTAGATCCCTTCAAGAGACTATTGATGAACTACTTGTTCCCATATTAGATGTGTCTAATACTGGGTTACAACATTCAACAGAAATGGCAGACTCCACTTCTTAACAGGAGGTCTCCAGCAGACTTGTAGGAGCCCTGACACTTTAGAAACCAACTTCATTTTGTTTTATTACTCCTCAGTTTCATTATGCTTATAGATTCACAGGTAGTTTCTTTCAGAAGTTACAAGCTCACAAATATGTGGAGAGGAATCTCTGTGCAGCTCTGGTAAAAACAAGTAAGAACAACTGGGTGAAAATCTATGCAAAATGTGTAAATTGATTTTATCCTGACACTGGTTTAAGATGACCTCATTCTCCTATTCTATTTAGGAAACCATGAAACAGAGATGTTAATTAACAGATAAAGTGCTACACAATAAATGTTCCATAGTCAGGAATCAAATGACCTGTACTCTCAAGACACAGAGCCAATTCTTAATTACTTCTTATCATGCCTTCTCCCATCCTTCCTATTTACCCCTCTTATCACTTTAGTACTAGTTTGTCCTGTGATGTGTGCCACTGCATGAAGGGAACACAGGCACATGCACAAGCACACACATATAGCACTAATCTCTGACACAGGAAGAATAAAAGTGTATTTATAAGTAAACAACTAAGAGTTGTGGTCTAGTTCAGTGACAGAGCAGGGATATGCCATAACAAAGATTAATCTTCAGTACAACAGGAAGAGAAAGAACTGAAAGGAAAAGAGAGGAATGTACAGGGAGTGTCACTAGGGTTTAATTAGAGCTGAAAACAGAAATATTCTAATGTCTTTCTGTAAATTGTAGAATTAATCTGTTTGCATTCAACTGATTGTGTCATTGTCATTAAAGGAATGCTTGATAATAATTGTAGGTGTTCTGTGAATATGAAAACACAGGTCTTTTCATTTCCTTTATCCAATAAGGTCAGTTCCTCACTAATATCCTTTCCTCTTGAACAGAAACAAACTGTGAGGTGAAGCATGTGGACGCATCCAGACTGGCAACTGACCCAGTTTAGGAGGAAAAAAGAGTTTTTCTGTAGGAATTAGAATCAGTTGTCAGCCTCACTTTGTTACAGGGTAGCTAATCACTATCTATAATCCATTTCCAGATGATCTGGTGCCCTGTAACCTTTAATATCACCAGGTATGCCTGTGGAACAGGGACATATATGCAGACAGAATCTACATAAAGAGATACAAAATAAAAATAAATGAAGTAAAATTTTGAGTGTTTCTAACCTAGTGGAAAACAATGCTACAGTGAAATGAATGTGCATAACCAGAGCAATTTCTCCTCCTAGGTTAGATGTGGAAGTAGATTATCTCCATCTTCTGCAGTCAGACTAAGCATTTCATGAAAGTCTGTGCAATGAGTCAGATATTATACTAAGTAATTTAAGAGGTCAGTTTAAATTCTTTCAGAGTTCAAAATTTAGTATCCCTCTGAACTAAAAACATAGAGTAAGAATGTGTACATTGTAAAGACAATTTTTGTAAAATATTAAAATATCTGTGTGCCAGTAGTAACAAGAAGTTTATTTACATGTTTGCAGAATGGTGGAGTATGGTAAGGATTGAAGCAAAAAACATGCTAGGGATGGAGGTTAAACTGCATACTTTAAGGCCCAGCAACACAACAGTTTTAATAGTGATAAGATAGGGGACCTTAAACACATTACTTACATCATATTGCCTCAGAATGAGTATTTTTTCTGTACAATAGAGACAAAGGGCTTCTTTTCATCTGATTATTGCCATGATTTAAATAATGTGTTCTAAAGAAACATCTAAAACAAGAGTTCATAGTAAATATTAGCTATTATTTTTAGACACCATAGATAAAAAGTACTCAGATCTCCTATAACTTTATGGAAAGAAAAAAAATCAATAGTATACAGAAAGTTCCAGGGCAAAGATAAGACAATGCCAGCAGAAGAAACAGAGGGTTACATGAATTCACTAACTCTATGTCTAGGTTCATAGAAAGAGAAAAAAGGCATGTATGAAGAAGGAATTAGTAATGAACACGGGGACCAAAAACATGTGTAGGGAGTCATGTTCCTTTTATATAGACAGAAAACATCCTGTGCTTATTTTACTAGTCTCAGAGTACATAATTAGAATAGATGTACTTCAAAGTTCAAAGAATTCTCACATTGGTACTCTGACCTGAATAGTGAGTGCTATTATAATTGGAAACATAAAATGGAAGCCTCTAGAGTTGTCTCTGTCAAAGAAATGGTGTATCATAAGGAGTATTATATCCTTGAACAAATTGCAAAAGTTAACGCCACTACTGAGGATTTGAAAGATGCATGGGTGATGGTTACCTACTGTGTATCATTTTCACTGTCCTTTCCTGCAAGTACAGAAGACAGATATATCATAGAGAATGATGGTTTGTAAAAAGCTCAATAAGGGAGTGACTCTGGTTGCCATGGATTTACCAGATATGGTGTTCTTCTCTGAGAAGATTAAGTTATCTCATGGTATATATTATGCAGATACTGAAAAAAAACCCACACACATTTTCCCCAATACTTATCAAAAAGGACAACCAAAACCAAATTGCTTTCAGTTGACAAAGCCAGCAAAAGAAGTTTACAGTTCTACCACAAAGACACATTAACATTCCAGGCCAGTATTATAACTTGGTTCGAAGGCATCCTCTTTGATGTGTGGTTCCAAAACTAGATGGACACACTTTAGTGATGATATTTTATTGATTGCTACAAGTGAACAGGAAGTAGCAACCCTTAGCATTCATTGGTAACACATAAACACATCAGAAAATGGGAAAAATCCAACCAAAACTGAAGGGTTTCTACCTCTGTGAAATTGTTAGGATTCCAGTGGTCTAGGACATACAGAGACATGGCTTCTAAGGTCATTGCAACTGACTCCTCCTACCAGCAAGAATACAAGACAATATTTTGAGGCCCTAATTTGAATTCTGAATACAGTATACTGCTTATTGGTTTTGTTACCCTGGCCCATGAATCATGTGACCAGCAGATCTGATTTTTGTTTGAGGCCTGGAATAGAAAAAGGTTCCTTAATAGGCACAGGCTGGTGTTCAGGCTGTTCTAAAACTTGGACTATCTGATCCTACAAAAGCAGTGTGTCTTGATGTTTCAATGGCAGATAAGGATGTTGTTGGGCATTTTTGACATGCCTCTATATGTGAACCAAATATATGACCTTTGGAGTTTTGGGAGCAAAGTTCTACCTTCACCAACTATTCTCCCCTGGAAAGACAACTGCTGGCCTACTATTTGGCGTTAATGGAAACAGAACATTTAAGACCTAGCCACCAAGTTACAATGCAACATGTGCTAAAAATCATGAGCTGAATTTTATCTGGCCCACCAAGTAATGAATTGAGATGTTTACAGTAGCGATTTATGACCAAATGTACATGGAATATATGTGTTCAGTCTTGAGGAGTTTCTGAAAGTACATGCAAGTTATATGAAGAATTTGTGCAAATGCCTATGGTTTCTACTCCCTTTACAATGTTGTCTCCTAATAAGCATAAACTTATAGCTTCAGATGGTTTACCCTATGACCAGTTGTATGAGAAAGAAAAGATTAGGGACTGGTTTCATAATGGTTCCTGACATTACACAAACTCCATGCATAAGTGGACAGTCACAGGAATATAACCTCTTTCTGGGACAACTCTTAAAGATACTAGTGATGAAAATAATTCTTGGTTGGAATAACTTTGACTGTATGTATGATAATATATTTTGTATTGAAGGAGTTATGAGCAGGCTGTTATCAGATTTTTCCATGATTGATCTCTGATTTATGAAAAGAAGTCAATGGATTGGGACTTATTAGGAACATGTTTAGAAAGTTATAGAGATAAATATCTGGGGAAGAAGTATGTGTATGAAATCTCCAGTTGGGTAAATAATGTGAAGATACTTGTATTCCATGTAAATACTCATCAAAAGGTGACTTCAGCTAAGAAAAGTTCAATAATAAAGTAGGAAGGATGATGACCTGTTCTGTGATTAGTCAGGCTCATTCCCCAGCCCTTCAGTCACTGCACAGTGGGCCTATGAGCAATGTTGCCATGGTCACAGAAATGTGATTATGCATGAGCAAGAAAACATGGACTTTCATTTGGCAATGAGATTGCTGGTCTTCCTACAGGGTTTCCCTCCTCCTCACCTTCTTCTTGCTTTTCCCTAATTCAGCTACAAGGGACCCCAATTTCAGTCTAATGGTTGGGTGTAAGTTTATGTCTCTGGGTCTGTTAGCTGCTTGTTGGGCCTCTCCAATGACAACCATGCTAGGCTCCTGTCCATGAGCACACCATAGCCTCAGTAGTAAAGTCAGGTCTTGGAGCCTCCTCTTGAAATGTATCCCAAGTGAGGCCAGTCATCAGACTACATTTCCTTCAGTCTCTTCACCAAGTTTTCCATGCATTCCTGTACACAGGTACAATTCTGGGTCAGAGTGTTTGACTTTGGGATAGCAACCCCATCCATCCACCTCCTGCCCTGTCTTCCTACTGGAGATGGACTCAACAATTTCCCTCTCCTCACTGTTGAGCATTTCATCCAAGGTCCCTTTGAGTCCTTATTTTCTAGAGGATTCCCCCTCAAACCTTTCCTGCCCAGATGTTGCATATTTCCATTCACTATGTTCTCCCTTAGAGTATTTCTTCTGTCTACCCCTCCCATACCTGATCATGTTCTCATTTTGCCCCCTCCCACCCAGGTCCCTTCTTCCCTCTGCCTCCCATGATTAAGTCACTCTCTTAAGGAATATTGTTTTTTATTTTCCCAGAAACTATTAGTTAGGAGTGATTCTTGGCTATCCATCTGTGTTGATTTTCCTAAAGTACTCTTTCAATGTATTATACAAGTCACATGTTTAGTCTTTTAGAAACGTAACACTGTAGGCCTCCTCAGCAAACCCATGAATCTGGGCAAAAGTCTCAAAAATTAGATGTGTAGGACATCATTCTGCAACACTAATGACATCACAGAGTTGATATTCAATGTCAAAATTCTTTTTTTTAAATTAACTTTTATTATATTATGATGAGAAAAAGTTACATGATTTCAATTTGTCTGAATTTGTTAACATTTAAAAACATATTTTAAGTAAATAGAATTTAATCACATTCTTGTTTCCCTTTTGTACCCCAACTCCTCCCAGAGACCCCCTCTTCAATACCTACAATATCTTTTTTGTCATATTCCTTAAAATTTATAAAATATTATAACAATAA